>JAUCMS010000079.1:2963074-2991790 GCA_032357445.1 Enteromius radiatus
TTGCCTGATCACCTTCTCATATGTTAGTTTGTTTTTATTCTCAGTGTGATTATGAGTTATTTGTCCTTTGTTTTTGTCTTTCGATCCCGGCTGCTCTGGGGTGACTCCTGCGCCAACACAAACACTCACACTGTCTGTCAACAAACGACTGAAGCCATCGTTCCCATCACTCCCACTCACAGCTGTCCTGATCCCAAATACTCACATGTTTATGGTTGAGTTTGTTTACTTTTGCACAGGTTAACATTAGCTTCATTAACTCCCATAATGTGCTATATGTGACTTAAAAAATATTTCACCCAAAAATTAAAATACTAAAAATGTAGACCCAAGATTTAGAGACATTTAGCACCAAATCACTTGCTCACTAATGGATCCTCTGCAGTGAATGGGTGCCGTCAGAATGAGAGTCCAAACAGCTGATTAAAACATCACAATATCCCACAAGCAATCCACATGCCTCCAGTCCATCAATTTACATCTTGTAAGTGCATGTAAGAAATAAATCCATCATTGAGACCTTTTAACTTCGAACTGTTGCTTTCAGCTAAAATACAAATCCTTTAGCCATAAAACTGCTTTCTCTTCATCTCGTCTGAATCAGGAGAGAAATATGCACAGATTACGCTCTGTTTACAAATGAAAGCAGTGAAAAATTATGTCAGAGAACAACAATGGATGGACTTTTTAACTATAAGCAGCATTATTATTGATTATGAAAGTGACGGTTAAAAGTTAAAATGCCTTAATGTTAAATTTCTTTCTTCCTTTCATGTCTAATGACATTAATTGCTGGACTGGAGTCATGTTAAGAATTGTTTTTATTAGCTGTTCATAAAATTTTTCAGGAACCAAGAAGCTTTTTTTTTGTCTTGTTTCCAGCCCAAATCTCTAGAAATTTTTGCTTACCCCATTGGCCGATTATTTTGCTTGTTTCAAGAAAAACTCATTTAATTTTGACTGAAACAAGACAATTTTTACTTGTCTAGAAAATCCTTCTTGATTTAAGAATTTCTAGATATTTGGGCTGGAAACAAGACAAAAAAGGGATTTTTTTTGTAGCGTACATATTTTTTATTTTTTAACAGTCAATTGATAGTTTTCAATCCTTCTTGATTTTTTTTTTGTTATTTTAACTGAAAACAAGAAAAGTCAAAGTCAGCTTTATTTGTCAATTCTGCCACATGTACAGGACATACAGAGAACTGAAATTACGTTACTCTCAAACCCTTGCTGGATAGCAAAAATTAAACATTAAATACAAAAATAGTTTTAAAAATGCAAGTAAAAAATTTAGGATTTAAAAAGTAAAAATGTAAATAAATACAAATAGCTATTTTTTTGTTATAAATAACAAAAAGCTACAAAAGCATGTTTTGTAGTGTACAAATTCTAAACTAAAAACTCTAAACCCTGGTGTGTGTTTGCCGACAAGGGCCCCTGCCCACCTCTTCCTCGGAGCCAGTTGTCCGCTAGAGCTTGGAGTCAGATCTTATGGATGGTTGGCCTCCTCTCAGGTGTGATTATTGCAGTGACAACCGGCCGAAACCGTAGCTAATTCTCTTAGCGTCTGATTAGCTAACCCAACGAGAAGAGAGAAAAACACAAAGCTAATGGGGTCGAAATCAAGCAGAAAATTACCATCCCTTTCTCCCCCACTGCCTCCGTTCCCCATGAGGAAAGGTATTTTAATGGCTTTGATGATGGGAGGAGAAAAACATTCCAAGAGATGTGTTGAGGAAATTTGATTTAGCTTGATCAGGTCTAATCAGCTGTCTTTCTTTTCAGATTTCCAGCCCATGGGGTTTATTTACGAAGCGTAACGTTTACTGTTGAATCAAGGTGTGAGCTGACGTGATTTCAGAGGATTACAGTGATAATCTAAAGGGATCGTTCACTCACAAGTGAAAATCTGACATGATTAATGCAGGACTAATCTCTAATATGACAAACAAGTATAAAAGTAGTCCTTATGATTATTGCATTACCGTGTTTTGAAGCTATATTGTACAAGTCATGTTGACAACTTATATAAAGCTTTCATTTTTGATATTTGGGAGCCATTTAATTTGATGGAAAATAAATAGCAAACAAGTACACACTTGCTTACATACTTCCACACCTTGAATGAGCTTTAATATGAAAGTATGATACAATAAACTTCTGTTTTCTTACAGATTGTGTGGTTACCCTCCCTTTTATGACGAGAATGACTCCAAACTCTTTGAGCAGATCCTGAAAGCTGACTATGAGTTCGATGCCCCGTACTGGGATGATATATCTGATTCAGGTACATTCACTCATAAAAGAAGCACATCTTGGTCTGGTTTATAAGGAGTTTAATCCATGAGTGACTTCAAATGCTGCCAGCAAGAGAGGAAAATGTTTTACAGGAAACTCTGAGCGCTGTCTCTGGCATTCAGTAAACACCACGGGCATTAGCTCTATAAAATCCTTCCAACCTGCAAATCAGGGAACTGTGAACGGATCCAAATTTTGTTGTCAGTCTTTCCACTGATAAACTCAAACTCAGTCAGATTTATCTCACAAACAGGAGGAATGTGGCATAGTTTAGGTTCACAGTGCAGAACGTAAATGACGACACCTTGAAATGTCAGTGTATTTCATGGTTCTGAGCCACTAAACATGTATGTTATGTATATTTCAATGATGAAGTTTTCATATTTTTTATATTTAATGTGAAGCAAAAGACTTCATCAGCTGTTTGATGGAAAAGGACCCAACAAAGCGATACACATGTGAACAGGCCCTTCGACATCCATGGTAAGTCGGTATTTTCCTGATTAATAACAATAAATTATTATCTCTTTTTTTTTAATCAAAATTTTTGGATTTTTTTTATTATTATTATTTTATTTTATACCTAAAGTGAAACTGTCATTTTAGTAAAATTATATTAGTTATACTAATTAATTATTATTATTATTATTATTATTATTATATTTTATACCTAAAGTGAAACTGTCATTTTAGTAAAATTATATTAGTTATAATAATTAATTATTATTATTATTATTATTATTATTATATTTTATACCTAAAGTGAAACTGTCATTTTAGTAAAATTATATTAGTTGTAATAATTAATAATAATACTAATACTAATTATAATTATAATTATATTTTTACATTCAAAGTGAAACTGCCATTTTAGTAAAATTATATTAGCTATAATAATTAATTATTATTATTATTATTATTATATTTTATACCTAAAGTGAAACTGTCATTTTAGTAAAATTATATTAGTTGTAATAATTAATAATAATAATAATAATTATAATTATAATTATAATTATATTTTTACATTCAAAGTGAAACTGCCATTTTAGTAAAATTATAGTAATTTATTATTATTATTATTATTATTATTATTATTATTAATTATATTTTTACATTCAAAGTGAAACTCATTTTAGTAAAATTATAGTAATTTATTATAATAATATAATAATGATATTTTATGGTGAAAATTTAATTTAAATAATAAATCAGTAATTTTATTGTTTTGTTAATTTTATTGGAAATAATAATAATAGTAGTAGTAGTATTAAATGTAATACATTCATTTCATTATTATAGATTGCAACAATAATAAACAGTTGTTCTTACAAATAATATAGTATATTAGTTGAGCTGTAGGTGATGTTGTTTAAATAATAGATTTAATAAAGATGTCTTAAACATTGTCTAAAACAATGTCTTTGCAGATTATTGTTCTTTATGATTTACTTTTATATTGTTGGACTGTCTGTCGGGTCCTCAAAGACCCTTAAGCTGTACCAGAACAATTAAACTTTGACCTCATAAACAGCATTTAGAGACAGAGCTTTATTTCTGGTTATTAGTGCAGCGTTTCATTGGTATTAGATCGAGACGCTGTCTGCGTCATCCGGGGATTGCGTGTACGCTCTGAGTATCAGGCTGAATTCGCTCTCTCTATTATCATGCAGCAAGATCTCTCTCAAGGGCAGGAGGAAAGCTACTGAATAAACGCTAGCCAATTAAGACACTGCGCCTAATCTCACATTATGTATTCCAAAGTGCTAATCGGCAATTAGCACATCCTCTGCAGGCACCTTTAACAAGCCTTTACCAAACACTGGAGTCTGAAAGACTGGAGAACAGAGCAGAAGGATGGAAAACCATTGGGAATTTACACACTTCAGAGTAAATCAAAGTGCTTCTTAAGAGGAGAGGACGAAGTGAAGAGGTGAACAAGGGTGCAAAGTTTTGATTTTGTCGTTTCGCTTTTCAGGATCGCCGGAGACACTGCGCTCTGCAAGAACATCCATGAGTCTGTCAGTCGACAAATGCGCAAAAACTTTGCAAAAAGCAAATGGAGAGTAAGTAGACGTGACATTTTTGCACAACTAAATGGCAGCTTAGTGTACTGTATGTTTCGGGCCTTGTTTTGCTTCTCTTTGACCATGAGTTCTCCTCTCTCCACATATCAGCAAGCCTTTAACGCCACGGCCGTGGTTCGCCACATGAGAAGACTGCAGTTGGGCAGCAGCATGGGGAGCAGCATGGACCAATCAAACAACGCCAACCAAAACCGCATACTGAACGCCAACCAGACTCCAAACCTACCGCCGAACACCACACCAAACTCCACCCAAAACCACAAACCTGCTCCCAACGCAAACGCCGTGCTCATTAGCGATATGGCCACAGGAACCACCTCTATACCACGCAAAGACTGTAAGTATTAGCCATGTATCATATCAGTCAACATGGATAATGCATTTTTACTTTAAAATGTCCTTCAACAACAGGCCAGTTTTAGACCCGCTCCTGTAAAGAATTGGGAGTATACGAAGGCTATATGTATAATGGCGAAACATTGGGCTGTTTGTTTCATTTTTGCATTTAATGCCTGGTTATGTGAATCATTTTAATCAATTGTTCATATCCAGTGTTTAGTAATATTTTTCGTTCAGTACACTTTTAAAAATTTAGAATGAGCTTTTAGTTTTTATATTTTTATATTAAGTATTTTTTGTTTTTAAATATTACTATATTATATTATTAATATATATTAATTGTTTTTATTTCTGTTTAGTTAGTTGTTGTTTTTTCCATTACTGCAATTGAAAAGGCAATTTAAAATTTTTGTTAAAATTTATCGTCTAATATTATATTTCATTTAATTATATTGCAGCTACATTTTATTTAACAAACTTGGTGTGAATTTTTTTTTGTTTGTTTACTAACTACCCTGTTCATGTCAAAACCTAAAACCTTTGCATGGTTTGTTTTACTAAAAAAAAAAAAAGATAAATGTTGTCCAAAATTTTTAAGTTTTTAAAAATTATTAGTTTTTTGGTTTCATATTATATTATATTATATTATATTAATTTATATTATTTCAGTTTAGTTAGTTTTAAGTTTTGTTGAAATTTTGTGTCTAATATTTAGATTTTATTTTATTTTATTGTATTTCAGCTTCATTTTATTATTTAACCTTTTTTTTTTTTGGATAGTTAGTTGTATTTTCAGTTTAGTTAACTACATTGACCCTATGCATGTCAAACTCAAAACTTTTGCATGGTATGTTTTACTAAAACATTGCAAAATTGAGAAATGTTGTACAAAATGTAGAACAATTATACATATCATTATATATTATTATTTTATAGCAATTTGACATTTCAGTGTTGTGGAAAAACACAGTTTTAACAGTAATTTTTAAGCCACCAAATATAATAAATATTCAGATGCAAAATCGTGGCTAGAATAGCTGAAAAAAATGTTAAATTAGATATATGTTCTGCTATAATCGACTCACCATAGTTCTAACTTAACCTGCACAAATGCACTAACTGATGACTCTGCGTTTGTAGGTACTGCCTCTCCCCACACTTCCTGTTCCCTGGCATCAGCTGCTTCCTCCTCTGCCTCAGGGGCGGAGCCCTGCAGGCCAATCCCTCCCTCAGTTGCATCGGTGAGCACAGTGCTAACTGGGACCAAGTGACGCCAGGTTCTGCGGGGAGAGAGCTGGGAGGCCACTGCCCTGTGAGCCCCGCCCCTCAGCCCGCTCCCCGCCCTGCCGTCCAATAAGGCAGAGGACTGACCCATCGCCATAGCAACCACTGAGAGGCTCAAAACACTGCGCGCGCCTAACGCACTCCTGCCATCTAACCTCCAGGCCACTAGAGGGTGCAATGCATGCAGCGGCAGGAGACAGATTTCCAGCAGAAGGCTTCCAATTTGAGAAGTGAATTCGAGCGGCTGGAGAGAACTGTGATGTCTTTGCTATGAATGTGCTATGAACCTCGCCAGCCATGAAAAAAAAAAAAAAAAAAAACGAACGAAGAGCGCAGAGGTTTAGATGCGAAAAGCGCGTGCATGATCGTGTCCGCCTTTATAGGAGGACGGCGCCAATGATTCTTCTTACTATATCGTAACATGTCTAGCTCTTCCCTCTTTACTTTCTCTATCTACTCACGATTTATTGTATTTCTTGTTAGCTACCATTTTGATCTTTCGGGGTTTTCCACTGACGTGTCATGCCGACCTGCAGAAGTGCTTTTAATAATCACGTTAGACTGTTTTGCGACATTTTCCGAGTCGAGACTTACGTTTGCACATTTATACGAGAGAACAGGTAACGTTTAACAAAATGGGGGATTATCGATTTTCGACCTCGCCGTCGGGTTTTAGAGTTCAAGCTATATGTTAAAACATGTAATGTGTTTGATTGTTATCTTACTTTACTGGACTTTTTTTTAAAGAAAGCAGAGAGAAATATAGCTTGATCCTGTTACTCTCTGCTTCAAACGTGACTTTAAATACACACAGACAGTCAGTGTTAGTTATTGAATATAGTATATACGCAACTCAAATCTCCCAAAAAGCCATGGCAGCGTCTTTCTACGCCCAGTGTACGAGTTCTCAGGGAATTCCGCAGCTGCACTGGGCAACATATTGATGGTATCTTTAGTAACGTCTCCATAGTTTGAGATTGTCTCATTCCAGCTGGAACAATGTCAAAAATGGCGATTATGATGATGGACAGCTGTTTAACTCTCACAACGATTGTATGACAATTTGACCATGCGGGAAAACTGATATGTTATGCTACGTTCACGCCATTTCGGAATTAGCCTACCGTGATTACCCACTTATAATAGAGAGCAAACGTCAGGGTCTGGAAGTAAATCCCATCAGTTTTCTCCATTACAGTTTTGATTTTTACTTATAAGCCTTTAATCACCTACTGTGAGTTACGAGGTTGTTTATCTATGTAAAACTACATTTCCCATGATTCTGAAAAACCTACACTCCCATGAACAACTAAAGCTAATGACTAATGTAATCTCCCTAGACTTTCAAACTACTTAAATATTTGTGCGTGTGTATATATGCACATTTTGCAGTATAATCGTACACATTAAATTAGTGGTTTTATATTTACTTGATGTTTTTAATTTGATTGTTGTTTGTTGTGCTTCATTGGATCGTAGTTCTTTCCCTCATTAGAGCAATTTTTCTCTGATTTTTCAAATGCTTTTTGCTTCAAGTTTATGATGTTATGAGTTACCTCGTCTCTGGTTGGTTTGGTTAATGGCTAATAAATGGGGAAAATGAATGGGAAAAATATTTACAGGCCACTATTGCACTCTATTACACAAGTTAAGGGCAGGACTGACCGTTTTATTCGACCAATGGGAGACAGAGGAGTGTTTACAAAGCCTGTTACTATTTCTGCAACATTTTGTGATTCTAGTGGCATAAAAACTTTACTTTAAAGGCAGTTTAGTATATATATATATATATATATATATATATATATACACACACACACTTTTAAATATTTATATTTTATATACTGTATTATAACCAGCATATCAAGCTGTACTTTCTTTGCTCTTCCTGTATTTGCAAAAAACAGCTATTTAATGTCTGTAGTAGTAGTTTGAAGTAAAGTCAACATTTTGCGTAATTCTGACTCGAACGCGAACGCAGCATAACTTTCAGTGACTTCTTTCCAGTACGACTCAAAGTGTCTGAATTTCTAGCATTGGTTTAAGGGCTAAGTTAAGGTTTTTACACTTCCTTATTGATGGGCGACTGGTCTTTTGTCCCCGAACGGCTCTGCTTATTATGTCCTGTCGGGTTTTTAAAGTGACTGATGTCTTCTTTGCCCTTGTCTAAGGACAAGATTTAGGAGTGTGTGACATTTTCCAAAGTGCCATCGAATATCTTCATGCATTTCCCAGTAGTTTCATCCTGAATGTTTGTTTCGGTGTGGGCGGCGCTTCACCGTAAGGGGTTTGAGCTAATGGGTTTATTTCTCAGTCAGGTCATGCATGCACCATTTTGTCTTCATTTTCACACTCGAGAGGAGTTCGTAATCTCACAACGGAGATGCGCTGCAAAGCTTTTCACGAAACTGGGGCGACGTTATGATTTTGTATGTCACGCAAGCTGTTTTCTTTGAGAGTGAACCATACTGCACATTTCTGTTTCATTCAGAGCCGTTTACGCTGTAAGCGTGAGGTGTTTGATGAGTAACAGTTGTTTAAATGAATGTTGAGCTCTTTTAATAGTATCTGTGGCATAATGTTGACTAGCACAGGAAATCATTTCAATTTGTCTCTTGGTTTGTAAGAATAAAAATCAACTAGATGGGCATATAAAGGGTTCAAAAGCACTTTTCTAAAAGCGCCTCTATTAATTTTTCTGTACAAATATGTTATTTGAGCTTATTAATCACCTACTTAAAAATCGTATCTACATATTTTCTACAAGTTTCACAATAAATTGTATTGAAATGGCATTGAATTACAATTTTGAAGTAGAATAATACATTTTTTGTTATACATATTGCAGTAATGCTGAAAATAACATTACGCATTGCCGTTTCTTGCCCCTGTAGACTCATTGCAAGTGCATTACTATACTGTAAATGTATTTTTTGCTTGCTTTTATAAACTAAAGGACAACTAGAAATGATTTTCTGTGGCAACAGGGCTGAAAATCTTTGGCTTCAGTGTTCATGTTGTCCGTGTTTGTAAGTGTCACTTTCTTCTGTGTGTATTTATTGGTGTAAAATGCAGGAAATTTGTATGCTGGTTCAGAATTTTTTTAAACCCTCATTAGGATGTGCGGAAAAAGTATAAACCAAAATATGGGGGTGTTTTGAGGATAAAGAAACCCATATATAGTTACTACCACTGCAAGCCAAACGTAAATGTATTTTAAGTCTAACAATTAAATCTATGAACTCATTTGAACTTACTATCGCAATGAAAGGCAGTAAATACATGCACACACGTGCCATGGCTCACAAACAAACACACCCTGATCAATCAGCGAGTGCAGTGAAGGTCAGAGAGGAGCGTCGATTACAGCATCACTGTGGTCTGTCTGCGTCACACCGTGTGTCCAAAGGCTTTGTAAATAGACTGTGGTTGTGACTTATCTATCATGTTGTCTCTGAGATGTTAGTGTGTCCCTTGCGTGTCTCATCTCGTTCTCTAAACACTGCCTTTCTCTGCAGTTACTGGCCACACATGACTGTAATACACACAGATGTATATTCACAAACCCGTCTCTCACTCAGTGTCGTACGTTCAGAGAAAATCAAGCGTTTCTATTGTACAAACTTCACGCGCGCAACATGATAAATATTTAACGATGATCGGTTGTGATGCACCTTCTCCGGATGAATCGTTTCCTGACGTTTTCTCTTTTTTTACCAACTCAGGCGTCACTTTTGCCTCTTACGATGAAAAAGCTGTGACTGACAAGTGTCTGTGCTACCCAGTGACTGTGCAGTTTTAAACTTGTCCCTTGAATGTCGACTTCTTCGCAAATTAAGAAAGAAAAAAAAACCTTGCAACTGCATCAAATGATTTTATAAAGGACCGCGAGCATGTTAAATGCGCTTTCCGATTCAACCGATTGTTTGCATATTTTCAAAAGTCCTCACCATGTAAACTATATGTATTAAGAAATATGTCTATATCTATATGAATATATATTTAAAAAATGCAACTCTGATAATGCAGGCCTTGTGATCTCTGCATCTCTGACACAACCTGTCCGAAATAAAAGTTGCCCAGTGAAATGTGAATTATATACTCATATGCATGTGACGATGATCATATTTTGGGAGTGGCATACGAATACTAACTTTACTGTGACGTGATCTTCTGTTGATATGGGGCTTGTATATCCAATGCCTTTGACAATCATCTGCACATATCAGAGTTTATATTCCATGCTGTAAAGCAATGGGGAATGAATGATTGGGTTTTTTTTTCCTTTCTTTTTCTTTCCTTTTTCCTTAAATAAATCCTGAATGATCATGATTCATCTTTTATGGCTTGATAAGGATCTCAGTATCTCTCTGACCCCTGTTTAGCTCTTGAACGCTGTGTTTTCTGACATTGGTTTGGATCCAGTCTAAGTGGTCTTTCATTAGCGGTCAGTGGGGCTGGACGTTGCCGGGCTCCCTCCAGCTCAGAGCTTCAGGCGATGCCTGCTGTTATGGACTCAAAACAGACTGGAAAGAGAGCATGTGAAAAACATCCAGCCATGCGCACGACCCCGGGCATCTGTGTGTGTGTGTCTGGCCAACATGTTAGACATTAGCCGTGTCAAGGAGGCGACGGTGAAAATGCAGCTTGCTTGCCAAGCTACTCGATATACAAAAAATACAGGTTGTCTGCCAGCTTAGCAGACATCACACACACACACACACACACATATATATATGCCCTGTCTGAGTAAATTTGTTTTTCCAGCAGATAGAGGGAATATAAAACTGTATATGTATATATATATATATATATATATATACATACAGTTTTATATTCCCTCCCTCTCTCTCTCTCTCTCTCTCTATATATATATATATATAAATGCAACATTTAAAATAACATATGTATGCCACATAAACTTCAATATGTTGAAAAAAAAAGTTTCCCTTATTATAATAAACAATGGCCAAAAGCCTATGGCAGTACATACTTATTAACAGCTCTGTACTGACTGAGCAAATTTCAAATATCAGGGCTCTAACTGTTTGTTGTAAGCTGTAATCTAAACAGGAACTTCATGAGATATCTGACAGAATGATATCTGGATGCATATATTGTTTACCTATTGCAACATTTAGTTTTTCATGATTTATGAGATATAGAATCTTTCTGTGGATTTTATGGAAGTAAAAGTTAAAAAAAATACACTGCAAAAAAAATATTTTGCATTTGCTAAAGAAGCTAAATAACCAAAAAATGCTGAAAAAAAAAACTTTTTTGCTTGAAACAAGAAAAATTGTTAATTCAAAGGCAAAACGTGATGCCTCCAAACTTTACAAGTGCACTTCAGCATGGAATTATGTGAAAAGCTAAATTATCATTATATTTAAATGTAGATGTTTTTTATTCTCTCTTCGTCAAAGAGCCAATAATATACAATGCCATGTTTAATAGACAACTAGGTCAGGAAAAGGAGAAATGCAATTTTTCTCTCTGCTCAGCATCACCCAATACAGTCAAACCCTTAATGCTGCACTATAGCTTCTTCCGCAGACCTGACCGTGCAGAAACCCACTTTCATTTTACACGCAGACATCCTGAACATCTTAAAATAGATGCTGAGATTTCCCCGGAGGACAGCACACGTTGTTTTTTCCCTCATGCTGCCGCAGGGAGCAGCAGAGTTCCCCTGTCATTATCCTCTTAAAATAAATGACTTCTAACTGCATCGCCTCGAGAGCCAGTGTAAGCGTGCTCTGCAGCATGTGACCCGCTCTCTATCAAACCTATCAGTGGGAAATTATGCTAACGTTATAGTGTACTAAGCCACAAAAATCTTCATCTTTTAGTTTGAATCATGCTGAAGGGCATTTGATTGGATGCTGGGGGTACAAATGAAGAAACTTTTCCAGAACAGTGGCACACTATGTGCACTCACATACACACACCAAGCTATTAAGACATCTCAGACATCCAGCAGGTCATAAATACCTAAACCATTAGATGGCATCTCTGGCTCTTTGACCCAGATGAGCACACAAACAAACCTACCTGAGCTTTTCATATTATCCCACATTAGCAGTAACCAAAATGTTGGAATATCTCAAATCTACAACACCTTAAACACAGTAGCCTATCTCACAGTTCAATTAGTATGAAAGCATCTTGACTCACCAGTGATGTTTACTTGAAGTTAAGAGATGCTTGATGAGAATCTGCCAGTCTGTGATTGAATTCATTTTCAATGAAAGCATGACAAGGGTGTTTAAAAGAAATCACGTGGCGGCCATCTTGGCAACACCCCCAGTGCTCATTATTTTCTGCTAGCTGTCTGAAATATCCAAAAGTGTTGGCCTGGCATGTGCCAAGCCAGAAATAAAAAGTATAAAACATGTATTTATTTTTTAGCATTTACGCATGATTTCCACATGATTTCCACACAGCCCATTCAGAGCAAAGTGACAAAAGTGACTTTTCCTTGAATACAACTTTGCAAAAACAACAGAAAACAAGAGAAATACATGCCCAAGTAACAAATTCAAAAAAATCCTTTTTAAAAACATTTGAAAAACTTATCTTTTTGGGTAAATGTTAAATGAGTTGAACAATTAAAACTCATGAAGTTTCATTTCCATGAATAATGTATAATTTTTTTTTTGTGCAAACATTCTTGAAACAAGTTAATTTAATATAGGCCTAAAATATAATATAATATTAACATTACTGGTAGAATAACATAAACCTTGTTATAGAATGTTAGTCACAGTTCTAAGAATGTTCCCTGTTTATTATTTTGTTCAATTGTCTTAAAATTGCATTAATGTTGCCTTTATGCAACAGAATCTAATATAGAAATGCTGTGACCAGAACCTTAATATTGCCATTTTTAGTCTATTTCTGTGTTTTTTAACCCCTCATCAGCTCCTGCTATCAGCCTCCAGCCTCAGTTCCTGCTGTTTGATCACATCTGCAGCTCAAAGTCTTTGATAACAGACTCAGACAGTGCTGAAAGTGGACAAACGACAGTCTGGTGTGTTTTGTAGTGGGATCAGCTGAGGTTAATGTTTATGAAAGGACTGGATAATGTTTGCTTGGGTTGGAGTGAGCTTGAAGCGTCTCAGATCTATACGCTCTGCACTGTCAGCGTGCTGATATGGCGTCAGGGCAATGTTTGGTGCAGCAGCGGTCCTGCAAAGTTCAATATTAGCTCACACTGAGTCATTCTGGTTGATTTAGAAAGCCTGCAGCTAACTGGTGAAATCAAAGCTACTGCCTTGGATGCAGACGCTCTAATGCCTCATGTGTGATATGACTCTACAGGGTCCCTTTCATATGGATTGGGAAATAATTATTTTTTAACATTTCTTTCAGCTCCACGATGCCTGCAAAGTTTTATTACCGGAAGAACTGGGGGTGTGCAGATGTAAACTCCTGATGTTCCTCTCTGCGTTTGTATTTAGTACATCAATGATAATCATTCACAAGAGCATCTATTTATACACGCTAATGGGAAACGTATCCTCTCTCAAGTGAAATATGACTCTTTTGGTGATTAATAATTGTAATTTTTGCACTGTTTGACTTACCAGATGCTGCAGGATTGTTCAGTATCCTCATAACTTGTTGAACTCCTAAAGACTTTTGGGAATATGAGTGAGGCCATCATTTCTCAGAACTGGACTGAGACACATGTTAAACATATCCTCTCTCCCTTCCTCCGCTCTCTATCTCGATCTGCTCAGCAGATGAAAGGAGACAATGAGTGAGGATTTACTGGATGATAAGTAAACGTAAGTGAAGCATCACTATCAGCTAGACCAGAAAGGAAGAATCAGATTTCATGTAATTCAGTGCAATCACAGTATCTGAGTGTGTGTCCTTGCACTTACCTGATGTAACTGTGTGAAGTGTGGGGTGATGCATATATATATATATATATATATACACACACACACTGCTCAAAAAAAATAAAGGGAACACTTGTAAACACAACCCACCTGTGGACATCGGGCCCTCATACCACCCTCGTGGAGTCTGTTTCTGACCGTTTGAGCAGACACATGCACATTTGTGGCCTGCTGGAGGTCATTTTGCAGGGCCCTGGCAGTGTTCCTCCTGTTCCTCCTTGCACAAAGGCGGAGGTAGTGGTCCTGCTGCTGGGTTATTGCCCCCTTATGGCCTCCTCCACGTCTCCTGATGTACTGGCCTGTCTCCTGGTAGCGCCTCCATGCTCTGGACACTACGCTGACAGACATAGCAAACCTTCTTGCCACAGCTCGCACTACCTGAGCCACTTCTGTGGGTTGTAGACTCAGTCTCATGCTAACAATAGAGTGAAAGCCCCGCCAGCATTCAAAAGTGACCAAAACATCAGTCAGAAAGCATAGGAACTGAGAAGTGGTCTGTGGTCACCACCTGGAGAACCACTCCTTTATTGGGGGTGTCTTGCTAATTGCCTATAATTTGAAATTCCCTTTTTTCCCAAGTGTTCCCTTTATTTTTTTGAGCAGTGTAGGATATATGGGTTTATTATATTGGCTTTTTGTAGTGTGGATTGGAGTATCAGTTTTATATATAAAAAAATGATTTATAAGTAATCTAATGATATTGTTAACAATATATAAAAAATGTTTACTTGAATCTGTTTATATACATAATTTAGCTCTATCCCATCTAAACTTGTATTGCTCTTTTACTCATAATATTAACGTGTTTACACACTTGTTCCATCTGTCTACACAAAATACTATCATCATAGCATTGTCAAATTTAAAGGGATAGTCCAACCAAAAATGCATGACTTTGGTGAAACACAAAAGAAAAATGTTGGTAACTAAATACTTTACTTTCTGCTCCCATAGTATGGAAAAAAAACTATTTGGCTATTTGGAAGCTGATTATGTAAATGTTAAGTAAATGTTTCCAGAATTTTAGGTGGACTCTCCCTTTAAAAATGAAAAGTAATACACTTTAATGTTTGAAAAATGCACTCCATGTGGTAACATCAAAATGAGTTTAATTCAAACTAAACGTCTAAAACACAACATTAGCTTACACTAACAAGTCATTTTTATGGGTCAAGAAACGGCTCCGTAAGTATTCACTTTTTACACAAAAATCTCTCCAAAAGGAATTTTTAAGTTTAAGCTTACCTTACCAATATCGACATTAAAATTATGTACAAAACAAGTTTACATCAAGCATTTGGAGCTAAATTAATAGCTAAAAACTATGGAAAGAAAAAAATGCAAATATATGGGTTTTGAAGACTGCCCTGCAGTCTTTATGAGTCCATGTGAAGGTGTGTGTGTTGGAGCTCACAGTCCGTGTGTGTATCTGTGGCGGGGAGGGCTGTGTTGGGGTGAAATGGCATTGAGGTGATGTCCCACATGTCTCTCCGCCATCTTCAGACGCTCTTGCAGCTCCAGGCGCTCTCGTTCTGCACGGCGGGACATTTTGCGGGCCTTCCTCAGAGAATGCCTCAGTTTCCCCACTCGTTCTTTTAACTGCTCGTTCTTCCTCTCCAGCTCAGCCACGCGCTCCTCAAGCTGTCCGACTCGCTCCTCCTCCTCAAACAACACCTTCTGCACGGAGGAACACAGGAGCTGAAAGATACAAAGAGAGAAATGTTTACATTTGAATCTACATGCACTGACAACCCAATCCTGTGGAATGAAGGTCGGCATACAACATGACATCACTTCCAGCCTCTGACAGCCTTATTATTTCCTGTTGAGCGCTGCCTTTCTTCTCTGGGTCCCTACACATGCCAGTCTGTGTGTGATGGAGGCAGTTCAAAAGTGACCCGCTGTCATGCCCACGGTAGACACACAAGCTGTGTGTGTGTGTGTGTGTGCACATGTGGAGTTTGTGATTGCATGGCCATGTCGGTGTGTATTTGAGCAACAGGAGGCCGCATGTTCTCCCTGAGCAGCGGAAAGGTCTACATCCCTGTTGTAAAAGGCCAAATCTGAGTGCTACACGAAGTCATAGGTCACCACGTGAGCTAATTGCACAAAAAGTGAAACACAAATGTGACTCTGGACCACAAAACCAGTCAGAAGTGTCAGTTTTTCAAAAATGAAAAATTCTGAAAGCCGAATAAATGGTTTGTTAGGACCATATTTGGCCAAGATACAATTATTTCAAAATCTGAGAGTGCAAAAAAAAAAAAAAATTAAAATTGCGTGTTAGTAATCAAAAATTAAGTTTTAATATATTTACAGTAGGAAATTTACAAAAGATCTTCATGATCTACGTGATCTTTACTTAACATCCTAATGATTTTTGGCGTAAAAGAAAAATCGATATTTTTGTCCCATAGAATGTATTTTTGGCTATTGCTACAAATATACCCAGTGATTTAAGACTGGGTTTTTCTGGTCCAGGGTCACAAATGAAAATGAATGGAGACAGATGCTTCAGTCATTTTTAGTCAATAATGCCAGTCTGTTCAAGGTGTAGTAGAAATGTAGTGTAGAGACTACATGAAATATTGGTTTATATTATGTATAATATTACATTCCCTTTCAAAAGTTTGAAGGGTTTTTGAATAAGTCTGTATTACTCACCAAGACTGCATTTAAGCTATTGCATTGCAAAACCAGCAATATTGTAAAACATTATTACAATTTCAAATAACACTTTATAATATGTTTCCCACGATCAAAGCTGAATTTTTATCATCATTACTCCAGTCTTCAGTGCCGCGTGATCCTTCAGAAATGATCTGAATATGCTGGTCAAGAAACATTTATTAATAATCTTGAAGATTAATATTTTATGCAAACTGTGACTCATTCTTTAGCATTCACTGATAAATAGAAAGTTCAAAATAACATGATCTTCGCTATCACTTTTAATCCATTTAATGCCTGCTTGCTGAATGAAAGTATTAATTTCTTAAAATAATAAAAACATACAGACCCCAAATATGTTGCATAAGTTCATGTATGTTTGCACAGCTTTTTAAAAGCTATCCTTGGACAGAAAAACACACATACTGTAGAATAAGGACTGCTGAGAATGACTGTTATTGTGTCCTACTGTCCAAACAAAACACCCACTGCTGCAACAACAAGCTCTCCAAACGACAGCTTCTCCAAACTACGCCACTCACAGGTGGACACAACACACCTAAAACAACACACACATCTCTGCTCATTAACCTGACCTTACAGTCATTCTTTTGCTTCTCAAACGATGTAAACAGCTATTTAGCAATGCTATTAGATATAATAAGACGTCTTCTTAAAGTGGGTGTACTTTACCATAAGAGCTAAACATAGCCCGCGTTGCTTTCGAACCCAAACCAGACCCAGATGTGGCGGTACGTGAGTCACCCATAACAATAGATGAGTGTTTTAGTGAAAAGAAAATGAGACAAGAATGCACAATGAGCTGAGCAAGTTTTGTCCAAGCTCTTCAGATCCTACATGACGTTTGATGAAAATACATTATGCATTGAGATATTTGACTGTGTAGCAAATGCAATGGTGTTTCTGCATTTGTGCGACTCTGATTAGAGCATAATAAAGGTGTTGGATGGTATGGGAAGCAGGGGGTGACATAACTAACAGATACAGTGCCGGCTACAGTCACAAGAGCACTAAGTCCCTCAGGCGGCCTCAAACAATCCTTTTCCCACAGGAAAGCTCCTGTGTA
Organism: Enteromius radiatus; assembly: GCA_032357445.1. Taxonomy (NCBI): domain Eukaryota; kingdom Metazoa; phylum Chordata; class Actinopteri; order Cypriniformes; family Cyprinidae; genus Enteromius; species Enteromius radiatus. The sequence goes on from JAUCMS010000079.1 coordinate 2,980,753, forward strand.
AAACAGCTCTCATTATCTCTCTAAGGTTCCCGGGCCTGATAATCACACCCACCTGTTCCTGCAGCGCACACACCATCATTATCTTTATCTCTCTCAGCATCTGTCTGTCTGTCTCGCTGTGCAGATGTGATTAGTGTCCCGGTGTGTATTTTTTGATCTGTAATGCTTGAATGAATGAAACAGTATCGTTAAAGAAACGTTAAGGATTCAAAACAGATACTGTATATAGGGCTTTAACTGTTCATCGAACTTGAATATGGCTTGTTTGCATCTAGACAGACCCTCAATCACATCTGTTTAGCGGAGTGGACACCTGTTAGAGGAATCCTGCTCCTCTTCGGGTCACTGTGTTTGATCTCAACATGAATGGACACACACAAAAATACTTCGGACAGCTTTGATGCTTTGTATAATGCTGTGCAATTTTTTCTTAATTGCATCTACATTCCTATTAAACAAAATTGAGGTCAGTAAGATTTTATTTAGACTTGAGTAATGGCTGCTAAAAGTATGATCTCATTTGAACAGCATGTCTATTGTTTTATAATTTAAAGACAGAGAAATATCCTTTGTTTCGTTTTGTTTTGCTACTGTGATTCTACCTACTTGCCTTTTAGTCCAACGTATGCAGCCAAACAAAAAAAGCATTTGGCATTTTATGTTTCTCTAAAAGGCTAAGGTGATTCCTGCTGGTTCACACCCTGAGCTTTTCTCTGTTGGTATATTACGGTCAATAAATCTGAAGCTGTATGACCCCATCTGATGACTGTTTTCGTTTAGCTGAAGTGGCTATTAGTCTGTACGTTCAGGCATCTCATTGTGTTTGTCTTCAAATAAACCCCTCCCCTCCGACAGCAGACCGCAGTCCGACTAATGAGCGGCTTTGTGTTTGATGTGTGTGAATGTACAGCAGGCTAATCTCATCAAGGCAAACATATCTGCCTCCACTTGATACTGTGTGTGTGTGTGTTACATCCTCACATCCCTGCCATAACCTCTGAGGACCCCTGACATTCCTCCCATTCTGCCTCGAACCATCCACATCAAACGCATGATTTATTTTCCTTTCAAAACCCACCCCGTTTCCCCGAGAGGATGTCCATCTGACGTCTCCCTCACTCCTTCTCCATCTTCTTTTTCTCTCAGCTTTATTTTCAGTGGCAGATGTGTGTGTTTAGGTGGGACAGGCTGTCAGTTAGTGTGTGTGTGTAAGGTAGAGCAGCTCTTGCTGGGAGGTCTTTAATCCTGCCTGTATCGAGCCGAATGAACTCTTGAATTACCTCAGCCTCCTACTGTGATGAACAGTCACAGTCGTCAATACAAAGACCACCAAAGAAAGAGTCTTGTGTGTCTAAGTGTGTGCTGTATGACAGAGCGCCATTTACCCATGAGAACCTGAACATGTTACTTTCCTATTATTCTCACTTCCTGTGTTACTCGCACCTTTTTGGCCGTAACCAATCAGATTTCTCCAGACGCTGGTGCGGCACTAGCGTCTGCTGTTTTACGATTGGAGCACAGGTAAAACTAAATGCATTTGTGCAAGCAGACACTCCTGTCTTCATAAAAAGCCATTTACAAGGCTCTTGAATTTACAACGGAGTCGTTTCAAAACACTGAAAACGCTCTGAACGTCTGCCTGTAACGATGCAAAGCTTGTACAAACACGTACGCATACTGATGTTCACCTTTCGCAGATTTATGCCTTTCATTTTTCTTTTCTTGACAAGATATGTAGTTTTTATTTATGTCTGCCACTATATAGTTTATTGAGCCCATATGTGTGTGTGTTTATTGGTGTCGTACCCTGCTGTCTTCCTGGCTCTCCCAATCACTATTAAAGTTGTGCATCGTCTGTCCACCGGAGCAGTTTGAGAACTGGAAGAGGCTTGAAAACAGTCGTCTGTTCTCCAGAGTGTCAGGGAATATGGCATCCTGGAAGTTGACTCCATGAGGGAGGATGTTGTAGTTTTCATCCATCCTGTAAGAGACACGCACATGTTTGTTTGCATATAATTGTGAGGATGTTTGACTTAAACTACTGTATGACTTATAAAAATAAAAATATCTCCAATTATCAGTTCTTGACACTAAGCAGACAAGCAATGCCTGCTGTAGGTAAAACAGGCAACTCATTTCCTAATTTTAATTTATTTCTAAAATGAAAATGTTCAAATAAAAAAATAAATCCCTGAATACCCTAGCAACCACCCTATCAACACTATAGCAACGCATAACACAATCCTAGCAACCATCATCCATCTATCTATCTGACTGCATTGCCTTCAAAATAATCAAGTTTAGGGCTTTACAACTAACTTCAACTTCAACATTTAAAAACTTTTTTTTTCAGGATTTCTCAAGCCAACTTAAAGTTTGTTTTTTGTTGAACTTTATCTATTTTTTTTTTAATCTAAGTTCAGAATTATAACCGGTTCTTGGTTTTTAAATAGACGTGAGCCCACCTGAGGAAGAATATGTAGGAGTTGTTTTCCATCACCGTGTGTGACTGACAGCTGAAGTACCCCAGGCCCGTGAGGTTGAGGCGCGAGCCGGCAGGCACCTCCAGCATGCTGCCCCACGCCTGATCGCACAGCAGCTCCACCTCCGCCGCGTACAGCAACGCGTCCTCCGCGCGCTCGTGCTTCAGGGACGGCAGGTAATTGTAAAGGCTGGACGCGTACGGCTCCTCGTGGATGGCCAGCACCTTTGCGTACACGATGATCTCGGCGAGTTCGGCTCGACAGCCCTCGCTCAGGGGTCGCCACTCGCTGGGCAGCTGACACGCAAACGCGAACCCGACACCCAACGTCAGCAGAAGCGCAAGGTGCATGCTTCCCGTGCCAGTGACTAAACCCACGCGTAAAAGTGCTCGTTCACGGGTTCAGTGGATAGCCAAGTGAAAGCACCCATGCAGCGGACCGGGGTCAGATCACATAGTCCCGAGTCCGACTGCTTTAGGTTCACTAGTACAAGTTCCCATCCTGCTCCTCCTTGATCCATCATCATGAAGTTCGTCTCAGGCCAATCGGCGCGCTGGAGTTCAAACAGCCAATAGACGCGCTGCGTCCTGCGTCCATCCAGCAGCTTCACTGCTGCATTCCTGCACGGCATTTTAGACTCATTTTCTGTCTTTATTGATTAAACAGGGAGAAAACAGTCCATAGGAATTTACTTGCAAAAGTGCTTTGGGTTTGCGTTTGTCCATGTGTTGCTCATTTACAATGATTGAAATTATTCAGGTGCCTAAGAAATGGTTTTCTTTAACTGGGATATTGCATAATATTTATTATTTTTTATATATTATTATTTATTATATTGCATAATATTTTTTGCTCTTTTTATATTTAGCTTAAGTGACGATTAGTGTAAAGTCTAACAAGTTTGCAAAATGCAGAACAAAATAATCAATTTATCATATAAATAATAAACACAGAATATTATCATTTAATATGATGCTGGTGATGCAAGTGTTAAAACTAATATTTTTTACATTAAAAAGCACATAGGTAGTATTTAATGGACTGTATCTGTGAAATATAGATGGGGATAACTGTTCAGTCTCCCTTTAATTATTAGGTACCCAGATTATAATTTCTTTTAGAATTATCTTTGAGACTACAAATCTTGTTTTAAATTCGGTTTTCCAATGAGTAAAGCCATTAAAATCAAACACTGAAAAAGCATGTACATTGTCGCTCAGCTCTGTCTCAATAGCTCCATCTAGTGCATCAACAAAGTCCTTACATTAGAGGTGACAGCTTTTTATTATAAAGAGATTGATCTATTGTTATTGTTGTTTTAGCTATATTGCTACATTGAAGCGTTTTAATACCCACACATCTAAATTTACCACATGGAAGGGAAGCGCAAAGCTGATTCTACACCCACAAGAGTTTGTCATCATATAAATAGGAAAGTAAGTGACACACTATAATCATAATGGGGGCCAGAAAAGCCCCTCCGTTTGCTCCAGTTCTGGGTGCGTCATGCGGGGTGACCTCAGCAGGACAGGCGCAGGGAAACCCCGACCGCGCCGTGACGTCACCGTCAGCTGGTTCAGCGCTGTACATGGGAGCAGCTTCAGAGACTAGAGCCTCATGAAACCGGATAGACGTTTACTTGCATAAGGCTTACTGTAAACACACCGATCCTTTTGGATCACAGATCTGCGCCTTCCGCGCGCTGCACTGACGTCCGGATCAGGAAACGCAGTATTTCCCAAAACAAGTTGGTGTACACAAGAAGTGAACGCTCGGTGAGTATCGCAGTGCTCTTAAATGTAGCGAGCTGTTTCATTTGTTATCTTTAAAATGTGTCTGTAGGTGTATTAACGTGTTGCGCACTTACAAAACATATTAGGGCGTAGTTACGAGTGCTGGTAAATTTCTACCGCAAATATTCTAGTTAACTTTCGTTTTCTCTTGATATGTATTGTGAGACGTCCCAAGTGGGATTTTAACAGTCACCGTTTAGATAAGCGTTAAACACTACAGTAAAGCATTGTTTGCCACTCAAACATGTGTCATCTACTCACACTAATGTCATACAGAAGTCATTTCAAGCCATATGGTTTGCGTAAAGAAAGTCATTATTAATCATTGAATCGTTGCCACCAATCAGGCCGAGTCGATAATATGACCAGAACCAATCGTTTTAGTGATTTGGACCTATTTAACTAAATTAAATTAACTGATACTATTGTAATTGTAGTTTTTTGATTGAATCTTCAACATAGCAGCACAATCACGTTTTTTTTAGTGCATTCAAAGTTTCACTTTTCATTTTGTGCTCATAATTTGAACGTAAACAATTCTTGAACTAAGTCATGTTGTGCTATTTCATAACTCAGCTCAAGATACACCAGAAACATGGCATCTGGTTCATCGATGATGAACGGGGACATCAATCACCCACGCGGGTCCGGCTCCGGGAATCTGGGCAGTTTAGAAGAGACCCTCCAGCAAATGAACACCCTGATCAAAGAGAACAGAGAACTGAAGGGTAAGGGAGATTTCATATCTCTTTCAGTCCTAATTACAGTACATGAACATGTTTCTTCACATTCAGTTCTTGTGTGTATCCCACAGAGGCCTTGAAACAAACCAACCTGTCCATGAAGGAGCGATTTGAGGGTCTGTCGGCGTGGAAGGAGAAGCAAAAGGAGGAGAGAGACTTCCTTGAGCAACGATTAGAGGAGGCCAAAACCAGACTGAACTCTATGGATTCAGAGAACGAGGCTCTAAAGAAACGAGTGGTAGAGCTGGAAAAGAGTGGAGCTGAGGTGAGACGGGATAGATCATACCACTCAATAATATCTAATCATTAAAAGACTTGAATGTTAAATATCTGTCGTAGTGTTTACACACTGAACTGGAGATGCTGAGAGGTCAGATTGCTCGTCTTCAGGCCGAAAAGAATGATCTGGTAGCATTAAACTCTGAACTCCAGCTCAAAACGGGTCAAGGATCACCTAGAGATTCCTTCATCGAGATTAGAATAGCTGTAAGTATGCACGCAAACACACACACACACACACACACACAAACTCAATGAAGCAACACTACAGTATGTTGCTCAATGTCGCTCTCTGTGCTTTCTTCTACAGGAAGACGACTTAAAAGTGACCAAAGATTTACCAGACAAGCCAAAGGACGCTTATGCTTTCAGCATGTAAGCAGTGCAGAATTAGACATGAAGTTCAGCAGATATCCAATTAAATGCTTCTGTTTGTTTGTTCATTTGCTGTACGTAGCTATAGTTTGTGAGCTAGAAATAGCTCTAGATCTGATTAAAACTCTTTATGCGAGTGTTTTAAGTATTTAAATAGTTTCTAAAGCATGCACAAATGTTCTCAAAGGGTTAGAGTTAGGATATGGGCCACAGTAGTAGTTGTAGAAACACAATAGTCCTGGATTTGATAGCTAAGCAAGTATGTATGTGTACGCAGGCCAAAGGCTGAGTCGGAGGAACAGACGGTCAGGCAGCTGCTTCGCTCTCTCAGAGCAGAGACTGACGAGAAGGAGAGACTGCATCTAGCGCTCCAGGAGGCACGTGGGAGGTAGGACGCGGTTTCACATGCCCTCTCAGAGACAGAACTTAAGGTGCTTGAGCTTCTTTTATTGTATGCGCATGGGTGTTTGCAGAATTGCCGAGTTGGAGAGCAGACTGGAACACGCTGACAGCAGTGCACAGACATCTCTTTCCTGTGAAATCAATGTAGGATAAGCAGACTTTTATAGATATCCATGTAGAATTTTTTAACTGGTTGTTTGATCAAAACATCCACGTGACTGTGGTCTTTTAGGACAGTCTGGTCTGAAAGAAAATAGTTGGGATTGTGGCAATACTTTACATTTACAATGAGGAAGCGACATTGTTTTCTGTGTTTGTTTTCCCCAGGCAAGTGCGGAGGTGAAGAATCTGGAGGACCAGTTGCTGAAGCTCTATAATGAATTGAAAAAGGCTCAGACCAAACTGGACGAGGCTGAGAACATGAAAAAAAACCTGCAGGATAGGTCAGAAACATCAGTCAACCGTAACCTATACACAGTTTAGAATAAAACGGATCAATATTTTTTTTTTTTTATATTAAAAATACTTTTTTTTTTATGTTTCGCATTATAGTGTTTTACATGCAATATATATTTCAAACTTGATTTATATGCAACAACAAAATGAGCTTGTTTATATATTAATTTAAACTAGATTTATGGAGCACATTTTATAAGTAAAATGCATAGAAATCCAGATCGTCCTTTTGCATGTACATTTTCCGTTTTTTTTTGGCATGAAGGTCTATAAGAGTTTCCAGTTTCTCACATCTAATGGTCTCTCTGCAGGTGTAAAGATATGGAGCAGGATCTAGGTACTCTGAAAACTCAGCTCGGAGACAAACAGAAGGTTCAGGCTGAGAATGACACACTGAGAGTTCAGATGGAAAGCCTTCAGGCTGCTGTTAAACTGGAACAGAAGAAAACGCAGGATGAGAAGTGGGTGCAGCTTTTTACCGCCATCTGATGCCTACAAAAATGCATATTTTTGAATCGAGTTGCATGGGGGAAATATAGACTCTACTCGGTTGCACATTGTGTTCATGATGTTTTCATGACATCTCCTCCTATCGTTCTTTGCCAGGAACAACCTGAACCAGTTGAAAGATGCCTATACCAAGCTGTTTGAAGACTACAATGAGCTCCAAGAGGAAAATAAGAAAAGAGAGGTACAAATTTCCATTTACTTTAGGCTTACACTTTTTGTATTCGGCCAGACATTATTATTTAGGTCCATCTGTGAACTACAAATATTAAGCTTGTGTTGGTGTTTCATCTTACGTGCCTAATTGTGCATGACCAGGGTTTTGTATCACGGGAAGACTATGATGGCCTCCAAACCAGGTTTGATACGGCTGAAAAAGCGCTGGCTGACAAACAGAAGAAGATCGATGAGATGAAGATGGAAATCTTCCAGAAGGAAAAGGAACTAGAAACAATCTCTGTTTTCCAGGCTCAGGTATGAAAGATTACATTGCTGGGCATCCTTCCACTTATTTAAGCTCCTCGTAAACGGCATCATGGTTTATTATTCTGTGTTTTTGTGTACCACATACAGGCAGAGATATATTCCTCCGATTTCTACGCAGAACGAGCAGCTCGGGAGAAGATTCACGAGGAGAAAGAGCGCTTGGCCACTCAGTTGGAGTATGTGAAGAAACAGAACACCCAGCTCCAGGAAGAGATGGATTCACTTGGCAGGTCCGTCATAAACTTCAAAAACTTACTTGCGCACATGTGACCTCAGTGATTTTGAGAAAGGAATTGTTTTATGCTACAGGCAATCCATGACTGAGATGCAAAGGAGACATGTACCACGTGGGGCCAATTCACAAGGGCCAGCATCTCCACATCACCCGCAAGGAGGTAGAGGTCAATGCTGTGAACTTTTGTGATACTGTGCTTGTAACTGCATAACAGGATAACATTGAGCTCTTTATTCTACAGGTGACTGGCAGCAGCAGAATATTCCAGACCATGCTTGTCCCAAATGTGGAGAAGTCTTACCTGACCTGGACTCCCTGCAGATCCACATCATGGATTGCATCATCTGAGCCTGTTGCCTTGTAACCATACCAGATCCCCCCCCCCAAATGTGAACTAGTGGTTTGATAGCTTTACCTTCAAGTAGACTGAAACGTAATGCTTCCGTAACACACCCTGCATCCTAACAATATTAGTGTGGACGGTTTCAGATTAATAGATCGTGGGTGAGAATCAGGATTTAATGCGTATCTTTGGTTCTGAATTTACTCCAGATACACCCTATATAACAGCAACCTTATTAAGCTGCTTTAAGACAATTTATAATGTCAACTATTAATAAAAAAATACATATATATGGGCAATCTGTGTGGCATACATTATCGATTAAACTGTCGTGTGTGAACTATTGTTAGCAAAAATATTTTTTGTTTAAGATTAATGTTTCTGAGAGAATTCTATATTTTAAAGATCTTTATTCATTATACTTTTGAATGCCCCACATTATACAGACAGAGGTCAACAGATAATGTTTGTTTGTTGGGTCTGTTAATTGTTAAAGCACTTTATTGTTTAATAAGCAAGGGTAGTAAGGTAGATTTGAGGCAAGGTACTCTAAATGTATAACCGTGTCTGTAAGTTAATATCTGCCTAAATTGAATAAATACTTTTCTGAAGTTATTGTTTGCGAAACATGGGCTCTATTAATGTACTCTTGAGGTTATGTGTAAATAGCCCTGCAGAATGTAGCATTAAAATGCATATTAAAGAACTAGTTCACCCCTTAAAAATTAAACTTTGTTGTCATTTACCTTGATCATGTCGAAGTCTCAGTGGAAGAAAAAACGAAGCAGTCAAAAACAATCTTAATCACGTATTTTTTAAGCGGTCCAATATGAGACACTCGTTATCCTATTAATAGTAAATCATATGATAGATGTATGTAAAGAGCAAATTTAATTTGAAGTTGTTATTCACTGATAAACGTCACTTCCCAACAGCTGTTAAGCCTGATACTTCTGAGCTGGACCTGCGCCGTCTCTCGAATCGTGAATGGATCATTTAAACCGATTCTGTGAACTGAAAAGATTCGATTCAAATGAACCATCTGTTTACTACATCATGAGGGTCGCATGAACGCGCCAAGGAGAGCTACATTTCAGTTTTTCCGTACAAACGACTACCGTACTACGGTGACCGACATCCTTATGTCGTGGTTTTGAGATGCTATGTTGAGGGAACGAACGACATTTTTTTCGTGGCCACGAGTTTATTGCGTAAACGAAACCTGCGTGACCCCAGCAACCTGGGATTATCAGAGATGGATGCATTATTATTTTATTTTGAATTAAGAAATGATTATATTATTGTAGAAATTATTGTATTATAAAAAATTTCATCATTTATTTTTTATGTTTTGTTAAAAGCGCTATATAAATAAAGATCGATTGTATTTTTTATTTTTATTCTTGCACCATTTATAACAGAACCGCCAACGCAAAATTCTTTCATTGGCAATCAACAGGTGGTTAGATCCCATGCATATTTGCTTAAACAGCTTGTAACATGCTGGCAAATTTGTGAAGTCAGCAAAAAATATTTAATTTATTGACCTGAGCTGGATTTTGTTAACATCTAATTTAATATAATCTGTTATATTTTCTGCATTCAAACATTAAAGACAAAAAAACTAAATCATTAAGACTTCCTTTGGTTGACTAATTTTAACCTCATTTTGAAAGCCTTCAGCTTTTAGATCATTTATTTAGGCTATTTCTTTTATGTGCTTTAATTGTGTTATAGCATTTTTGAGAACCATAACAAATAGCAGTAATAATTTTCATAAGAACATCTTATATTTCATAGAAAAACCAATCTATAATTCCCTGTTGACTTGTGTAGCTCTGACTTAAAACAGAGCCCAACTGTTCCGGTCTGTTTTTGACTTTCATAATTTATTAAACAAACTGTTTAGCATATTTTATTTATTTTACTCGGTCGGTGCATTTGTGTTTTTTTTTCAATGCCCCAGACTGTAACAGCTGTGATATTAAACATTTGGGTTGGATTTGCGTGTTTTCTTCACATTGTTTTAACCATTTGAGTTGCCAATGTTAGTTTCAGCCTCACTAATGCGGCACATAACCATAAATTACTTGCTTATTGTCTGTTTTAAATGCGCATCTTGTTTTCAATGTGCCTCTCTGTACAGCCTACAGGACAACGTCAGTGAATCCGCCGATAGGGGCCGCTCTCGTACTGTAGGATTGCAGTCCTCATCTCCTCAGATAGTTGCAACATATGACTTTTTTAAAAAAAATGTAAACTAATTCAACTTTAAATGGAATCTTTCTTGAAAAAAAAACAAAACAAAAAAAAACCTTAATGCAAATATTAGATTTGAACTAAATTATTATTTATATCTTTATAATGAACACTCTTGTAGGTTATATCATTAACCCAGTGTTTTCTGCTTTTTGCCAATGACGCCAAATTACTAAAATAATTTTCTGTCATTTTCTTAGGATCTAACTGGCAACCTAAAAAATGTACGCCACCATGTTTCATGATATTTACCAAAGATTTGCATGTAATTTAACCACCCGATGATCCTCTAGGAAGTGCATGAAAAAATAGTGTTTTTGCCTGCATCATATTTTGTATATGCCCTGATAAAGGTGCACATGCACTCTGTGCCCTGTCTTCCAAATGTGTGCATGCACTACATGTCTTTTCCTTGAGCAAGTCTCTCTTCTCCATAATCACATTCATGTCCATATTGGATTCTGTTTAAGTCTATTTAAGTTCCATATTTGCTTTCAGATTGTCACAATCAAAGACTTATACATGGCATTATATGGCACAAAAGTGAGTACACCCCTCACATTTTTGTAAATATTCTATTATATCTTTTCAAGGGACAACGCTAAAGAAATTAAACTCTGATAGAATGTAAAGTAATCAGTGTACAGCTTGTATAATGGTGTAAAGTTGATGTCCCC
>JAUCMS010000079.1:2991890-3031727 GCA_032357445.1 Enteromius radiatus
ACCAAGAAAAAACCTATATCCTTATAGAAATCCTGGCCAGGACGCGTCCGGGGAAAATGGCACGTATGGTCACCCTAATTTATCACTTGCTGCTAATATGCCAAAAACCTCTGAGAATGAGAAAAGACTGAATCAGTTTTTCAAAAATCCGAAGTATTGACATGAGAGATTTTGATCAGTACTTTATTCTGAACAGCCAGATAAAACTTGTATAATTATCATATTGTGATTACACTTTTTTTGTTAGTATAGCAGAAGACAAGTAGGCTATAGAAGCATTTTTGTTTAAAGGGTTATATGCAAAATCAGCAGTCCTCCTATTGAAGTCTTGCTCAAGAACAAGACACGTAGTTCACATTTACTGTACACGTGAAAGAGCAGGTGCTCATTCACACTTTTATCACAACGCATAAAGATTTACTGACCTCCAAACCTTCACATTCATGCTTTAATAATTCAGTGTTTCACTATTTCATCCAAAACACTTTAATTGCCTTCACCTAGTATGAAGACATGGACAAATAATTAATACTGTGTATGCCATTAGTGAAGATGAAGAAGAAATTAAATGCACTTAGGTATTAAAAATGAGTTTACATTTTTATAAAAAAAAAAAAAAAAGTCACAATGAGCAGTTCTGTGAATTGTGAGATATAAACAGTTATAAAGTCTGATCTGCGATTGGAGAAAAGTCTCCAAATTATAGGTTAGTTTTAAACACTTTTCTGGTTTGCTTCAGAACAGTAGAACAGGGTCCCAGCGTTCAGATGACAATTACCACTGTCAGACCCATACTGTACCTGCTTTTGACACGTGCCCAAGTAATCATCAAAATTCAAGTCTTTGTCCCACACCTGGAATTTCAGTTCATGTTTGATCATTTATAAATGCCACGAATGCTGGCAGTAAGGAACCCGGCATCCATCGTGAATTGAGAAGCAGAGGCAAGCTTGATTTACTTAAATGACTTTTATTAAGTTTACAAATAGGGTAACAAATGCTGTTTTATTGGAGCGCAAAGCGCAGTTTTATATGAAGCTTGAACATCCTATACTTAGTGCAAAACATACAGTTAAACATTGCCGATGATTCCCTACATGTTTTTGTTTGGTTTTCATTTTAAGTAACTTTTTTAACATTTTGTACAATGTTAAATATGATACGGGGAAAAAAAAAACAACAACAAAAAAAAACACTGAATGAAAGCCGCCAGAGGAAATCTAGAGACTCAAAAGACAGCAAAACAAGCGGATCAGATAGTAGTACAAAACAAAATAACTTAATGACAGGTCAGTAGCATTAAGTAAACATTGTTCTGTTGTATTTCTTTCCACAGGAGAGCGACTAGTAAGGAGGGATTCATTCAATAAGATAGTTTCGAGTGAGTTTGTGTGCATTTTCTTTTCTGTGTAACTAAAGTCTCATGCAAAAAGAAAGAAAAAAAAAAATACATTTTATTGTTTTTTCCCATCCTAAACTGAATGTCTAGCGATACTGAATGGCTCGTTTGTACATCAGCACACTGCAAACAATTAGTTTTGTTCCAAAGCAAAGAAAAACATTTATTTTCCAAGGTGCTGTATCATTTACATCAGAGGTCAGAGGTGAAACTCGTCCTGCACTGCAGTTACATTGCGCCCTCTACAGCCAAACGGGGGGGGGACCTGTTTCTTACAGCGAGAGCAAATTAACACTTGCGTCATATCTGAAACAGGGACATGGCACTCAGAAGGTAGTATTTGATTAGTTTGAACACTGAGCAGGTTGGACCTCTTCGTTAAAGACCTTTTGATGTGTTCACAGTTTGAACGAACCGAGTGGGTAAAAACGAGCTGTCTACAGGTAAAGCGTTGTGTACAGAGCAAGAGATAAAGGTAAAACGATCAGATTTCGAATATAGAGAGCCAGTTGAGAATCTAAACTGTACAGTTGACCTAAAGTGAAGTTCCTGTACCAGACATTTCACGCAGACGGCACACTAAGCGGTACATAACGAGTTGTAATCTAAGTCCTTTCAGTAGTTAAGGTGATGAGAGCATCTCCACTATGTTAACGTACCAAAAAAAAAAAAAAAAACACGCTCTAAGACCTGTGCATTTGTTTCTGGTGGACCAGGACTGTTCTCTATTCATCTGCACAGTCGAATGTGCTAAAAGGTAGTTCGATATGTTGAATAAACCAAAGCATTTACAAGAGTGATTTGACTGACTGCTACACAAAGAGAGAGAAGCGAGATCCTCCAAAAAAAGCTACTGATCTGCCATAAAACCGAAGGCCGTTGTCAGTACGGTGATGTGAGAGCTAACATGGGCAGTGAGAGATAAACAGAAGCAGAACTAGAGCTGTTTTGGCAGAGAGAGGTGTTCTTGTGTCGGTGAGGGTTGCTAGCTGTCTTTTCCCACCTTTCTGATCCTTTTCTCGACTTGCGGTCACATCTGTTGCTAAATGAGTCAAACGTGTCTTCCTATGCACACCGGAGTGGATTCGACACTGGATGGCATCAAAACCAGCAGTGCTGGAAAAACATCTAAGCTATTGGTGGATACTTACAACATACTGTCCCATGCATACTAACTTTCCTCGTCCTGCGTTTCTATCCGAGCCGATCCCTCACCTTCACAAGAACCATTCACGCGGTTTAAGAATCCATCTGGAAAACAAAGACACCGTGGTTGTCCAAAAAAAAAAGAAAGAAAAAAAGAGTTTAAATGACTCGTCTATGTGCTGATGATAGGCACACTTCCACTTGCATACTAAGGTAGATTGATCAAAGTATCTAAAACTCAACCCTCAAGCACTTTCACAGCCTTTGAATGTGATATAACGGCTGGATTGTGTGTTTGCGCACCTTATATATCAAGCTTTTTGTGACTAGGACTTGCCAAAAAAATGGATTCAGTCGTAGCCAATTCAAAACAACACCTCGTTCCTGCAATATACTAATAATCACCTTCCGTGAAGTCCAGCACTCCAACCAGAGACTCTCCGCTGCCGTATATATATATATATCAAACCCCGAAGCAAAAAAAAAAAAAAAAAAGAAAAAGAAAGGAACACAAAAATAAAGCAAGGCACTAGAATCTTCAGAAAGCTCACCGGGCTTAGGGAAAGAGGGAAATATTTGTTTCTTCAAGTACGTTAATTGAATCCATTTACATTCACATTTATCTAATAATATAAAGAAAGTACAAAGGGGAAAAAAGGATTAAAGTGTCTCCAATAAGATGCGAATAATGAAATAGCTAGCCTTACATCTCATGAACGCTAATATCCAAAACCCTCCAAAATTTCATGTTTTTTTTTTTTTTGTCTACTTTCTTTTTATCTAATGTTGTCCAACAACATTTATAATAATCACAGTGTTTCAACATCAAAAACTGATGAGTAAATACAGGTCCATACAGAACACGACTTCTTATTTGAATGTCTCGATCAAACTATCGTAAGAGGCCCCTAATGCTGCCATGATTTGAAAAAGCTGATAATTAGCCATAGATTTAAAGCTTCACGGGCCTCCAAGGCGACCAATCCTAAACCAGCTGATTTTATCCACCGTTTTTACAAGTCACCTTGTGATGTGGCCCAATGAGAAAACCAGAAGAGGACGGTAAGAGTGTGAATGTGCATGCTGGGATGCAAGTAAGAGCTTTGTGATACAAATCTCAGGGGGGCAGCTGAAAGGCCTCTGAAAAAAAAAAAAAAAAAAGTACTGTCCCTAACTTTCTGCTACACAAGGCCGGCTTGAAGGGCATAGGGAAAAAAACCAACCAACCAACCAAATCAAATCAAACCCTCATAACCCAATTTAAAAACAAAGGAAATCTGTACATGGATTTTCTCATTTTATCTAATGAAGGCCACTTCCTGTGTTTTAAAATGGGCTTTTTTCTACCATCGTAATTATTGCATTATTCCATGGCATTGCAGCAGAGGGTTTAGGGCAAGAGGGGAACTAGGTTCTAGTCTCTTCGCTGCTCACCGTCACCCACCCGACCTCCGTTTTTGTTGACATGCTTGATGTATGAATTTATCAGGAGGATATACAGATGGATGCCGGTGGCGTTCGTTCCATTTTAGGTCAGCAGACCTCTAATCGAACCCCTGGACACATATTTGGGGCTGGGTGGTGAAGGATGCCATCACTACACACCTTAACAATAAAAATGGTCACACCCTCTTTGGCCACGTAACATTGCACACAAGTGTCCGCTGTTATATTTTTATTTTCTTTTATCCCTTGCGTCATTGTGCATCATCCCCGTGGCGTATCTGTGAGCATGCATGCAGATTCCGGCATCTTCTTTCTCAAGCATCAACCCTTGTGACAGAATCTCTGCAATGAACTCAAATGCTTGCCCAATCCGCCCCCCCCCCTTCCTTCCCCCAACTCGAGAGTTATTTAGGCCTGGAGCGGCTAGGCCCTGCCCTACGTGGTCTTCAGGTTGGGTCCACCCGGGTGGCTGACTGACTTTTGCAAAGTGCTGATGTGGAAGGTCTGTAAAGGGGTGGGAACCTGGGGATACTGTCCCAGGGGTTGCGAGGTGGCCAGAAGACCGGCCTGGGTGTGCGCGCCCGAACCAGCCCACTGTGCGTTGTAAGGTGCAGAGTGGTAGCTATACTGCGGCGTGGGACACAAGGAGCCCTTTCGGGCCCCCAGAGAGGTAGCGGGAGTGTTGGGCATAGGTGGGTGGCCGCTCAGAGTTGAAGCGATGCTTGGGCACAGCTGGCCAGGAGCCGAGTACTTACGGCCCATAATCGTAGGAGGAACCATCTGAGAAGAGGAGAAAGGAAAAATAATCAATTCTGGCCCTCGAGATCCACTTTTCTTTTCTTTTATTTAGTAAATTATGACAGCATTTTATATATTTTTTTAGCAGTTTTACTTTTTTAGTATCAAAGACATTTAACAACTTTTACTCTCTACTTCACAGCATCTGTACTCTTTACTCCATTTCATCTGTAATGAGTGTTGCAGTAATACATTACATTTTGCATGGCATCTAGCTTTTCTGCAGCAGTTTATTTATGCAAATCACCAACTACAGGGCACTGAAAGTACTATACCTTATGCATTTTACCCTTAGCCAAAACTTGAACATGAACACTACTTAACATGAATGTGAGTTCCTCAGCCAGTAGTTATGAATCACGGGTGTTTTATATGAGATGAGGACTGCAGCGGACAATGAGGCTCAAACCAGTGCGAGAAGACTTATTATTTTACTGATCCATTATACAAAAGAGACCTTTTTGAAGGATATTGTTGTTGGTTTGGTTTGTTTTTGCAATTTTGAGGTGCTTAGTTTTATTTTGGTTTAAAAAAAATAAGCATGATTGCTTGTCTTGGACATCTATGTCACCCGTGGTGTCTGTAGCTGTAGTTTTTTATCATCCTGTATACTGTATACAGCGCTAGTGTTACTTTAGTTCTTTGTGAGTTGTAATAGTTGTCTGCCCGTTATTCTGGCTAGTTTGTTCTAGTTTAAAAATGAGACAGTCAGTTTTTCAGATGTGTTTGATCATTATTGGAGCTAAACTCTGCAGGAAAGTGGACTAAAATGGTCTAAAAGTTGAGAACTGTGAGGGACAAAGTCTTACTTCGTAGCTGTGGCCCTGAGGAACCACTTGTTGTTGGTGCTTGGAGCTTCTCTTGCCCTGTGACAGGTTCATAGCATCCCTGGCCCAGTTGTCCACCAATTTGTGCAGCTCGTCTGTGAACATGCCCTTGCAGCTCTGAGACTGAGAGACGGGCGGCTGGTTTTGATTCTGAACGGTTCCCGCCACCGTGTTGGTGCTGCTCGTCCCTGAGCGGAGAAAAAGACAGATAGAGAGAATATGACCATAAAAAAAAGTCAGTACAACACGCATTACACTGAAACAGCTGATACAATCTGAAGCCCCACAGACTATATTAATGTGTGTATATTTTTTATATACAGTTCCTCACATTAGATTACATACACCCTATATAATCTGCTAAATGTTTGATTAAAAAAAAAAGAGAGATTTTTAATGAATGAATAACTTTTTTTTTTATTTAGTTCTGCCCTGGTTTAACCTGATTTTTCATGACATGTGCGACTCAAAGGTGTGCAGCAAAATTACACTTAACCAGGAAATAAAGAAATCTTTTATTAAACCAATAAAAGCTTGATTAAAATAAATAAACAGAGATGCTGCCAGTAAAAGTACGACATTTAAAATAAAGAGCACAAAGAAATTATATATTGAGAACTAACAGGTTTGAAAACACTTACAATTATTTAATTTAAGCCGTTTTATTATTATTATTAAATAATTTTGAGTTACCTGTTATGAGGTTCTTCGGGACAAAACTAAAAAAAAAAAAAAAAAATCTCTCTCTTCTACTTTAAATAAAAGCAAAACATATTGCAGATTACATAAGGGGTATGTAAACTTAAGAGCACAACTGTATAAAATAATGTCATGTGTATACAGAAAAAAAGTCATGGCAGTGAGGCCCTATCGAGCACCTGGGCATCCGCTCTGAGGCTAAAGTGACACTTTTATCAGTTTGAGTCCAGCCTGCAAAACAGGTCATGAAGACAGTATTAAAACACCATCTCTAGCTTTCCATCGGTGCAAAAACCTAGTGCTCAGCATCTGCCTGGGCTTCATTATCATGCTCGCCATGGTTGTTTTCATTGCAACACAAGAGGGAGCAAAAGGGTGGTGAAATGGAAATGGATTCACCATGAGCTCCAGTATTAGATTAAAATGAACTGCAATGTCTCAAAATTCATGGAGGCCAACAATATGAAACTTTCAATACTTACTATAAAGAAGATTAACAAGACAGTTGATTAGTACTATTAGTTAAGCTAAAAAAATTGTCTTTATCATGTTAGCACCTTAATATTAGCAGCAAGAATGAGTAAACAAGCCTCTTTATGAAACACAAAGCATTGCAGTGATTGGTTTTTGTTGTTGTTTTTTTTACAAAAAAAAGCTTTGTTTACTGAGCAGTTAATGTGAAGCAAGATGACTGGAAATGCCTCAGCTCCTTCGTAAGACTCATCACTGTCATGACTAAGAAATTCGGTCCTTAAACATGCACTGATATAAGCTGATTGGTTCATTTATCTACACATATCTGTTGAGAAACAAAGAGCTGATGCATTTGAAGAATAGATTGTAAGTCAAAAATAAAGCTGATGGGGAGAAAAAAAAAAATCCAAATTCTTGCACAATTAAATACAGCATAAATATCTTGCCAGTTATGCAGACAGCCACCAGGCGACCCAGATAAGACCTGGATGGCAAACACAGCGCCTCCAGAATGCAGCAACAAAAAGACGACACATTGCGCCAAGACTGAATTCTGGGCAATGTAGTCCAGAGCAAGCCATGCTTTGAAATAACAGATACTCCTTTTCCACCATGCTGGTGCTGTGCCAAAGCCAGTACCCAATTTGGCCCAGTTTCATACATTTCCACTGAAGGAAAAAGTGTTTTACACTGGCCCTTAAAACTGAAAACAAAAAACTGTATAGTTTGTAGTCAGTACTTGGTCAGTTTGTAAATGTATATATTTTTAGAATTTAGAATTAAACATTTTAATAGATTTTACACAAACACAATCCTGATCGAATAGAACTATTATTATTCGCAATGTGGCCGTATTTTGATTTGAATTACGCAAACTTTCTGTAGTGTAATACAAAAAAAAAAAATCTCATAGTCAATGTTATAATGTGTAAATAATGAAGAATTTATGCATTATGGTAGTATTTAATATACTGACTAGTCACTTGCTATATAATAAATTACAATAAATAAAAATAAAACCGAAAAATAGATCAAGCTGTAGTGTTAGAGGCCTTTTTTTAATTAAAAGGAATAAATACAATAGAAAAAGAATAGAGAGGCTAGGCTCAAGCAGTTAGCAAATGAATAAGGGGCAAGTTGTATTTTTTAAAAGAATAGAATTAGAATAGAATTCACTATTAAACATTAATTTACAATTAATTAGATATCTAAAAGAAGTCGGCTCAGACAGGTGTATTTACATGTGATATAGAAATTAATACTTCTATTTGGCATAAAAAATATATATTAAACACTTTTCTAATGTTACAAAATATTGCTACAGTAATTCAAATAAATTACATTTCTTGAACAGCAAATTAACATAGAATGATTTCTGAAGGGTCATGTGACGTAATGATGCTGAAAATTTAGCTTTGATCATAGAAATAAATTATATTTCAAAATATACTAAATTAGAAAAAAGTGTAACAATATTTCACAATTTCAAATCCATGCTTCCACATAAAATATTGTGGATGCTACAATATTCATAAAACGTGAACATAGATTTGGCCAACAACAACAAAAAAAGTTCCTAGCCAAGCACCAGCACCACCTGGTGGAAATGGGGTAAGGGAGAGGTGCAGGCTCCACACACAGCTTGACTTCAGCATTTACTGGATGACCTCCATTCACTTTGTTCAATACTGGAGGATCCCAGAATCCTCTTTGTGAAAACCTACCTTTCTGTGTCCAAAATGTGAGCTGTATACCCTCAATACAGTGACTTGTGCACTGGATAGTGATTAAGCCTTATGTACAGCGAGGAGGAAATCAGCCAGGCCTCATTAGACCCTTGTAATGGGTGAGAAACACCATCCAAACAGGATGAGGTCGATGTGCAGTAAGCGGGATGAGTCTTAAGGGGATAAAGGAAGAGTGCAGAAGGGAGTCTGGGGCTTCAAATTGGCTTGTGCGTAATGGGATGAGTGCTCAGACGGGTCCATTTAGAGTGCATTAGTCAGTCTGCTGCTGAGTGTGGCGTCGTGGCGTGGCTAGGCGTTTATCGAGAATGATTTCCAGTTCGGTTTAGTGCGAGTTTAATTTGAGAGTGAAAACACACGTGGCATGCCACACTTATAAACACATGAATGGGTCATCACAGGAAAGAAATGCTCAAGTCAGCCTGAGAGCTTAGCGGAAAGACCAGCTTCAACAGGCCACAGGACATGAAGGGAGAGGTGACGACAGGAAAGAGAGGGAAGGAGGAGTGGGAGGATGTAAAAAAAGAGAGATAATTACTACAGAGTTGGTTGCAGGGGCACACTTTTTTCACCATCTTCCCTGAAGCATGGAGAGAACGGTGGGATTGGAGAGAATCAGTGTTACAGTAACTCCATGTCCAACACATTGCATTATGGGAGTGTATCAGAACATGCTAGTCTAAAACCTGAAATCAAGCCCTGATGGCTGTTACGCTCATGCTCAGTGAAGGTGGGGTGAGCGAAGGAAGGTTGTGATCAGGTTTATTAACATTGTGAGGGCAGCTAAAAAACAAAGACTGCAAAGGAAATCTGTGAGAGGATGTGTGAAAATACCTGCTCTAATCTTTCTTTTATTTTATATATATATATATATATATACACATATATTTAAAATAAAAGTAAGAATAAATTCTGAGGGAAAATTATTCATACTAGAAGGCAAATGCTGCGACTTGCTGAGTCTGGAGAAATATTAGTCACTGTGTAAGCTGTTTTCAGTTCACTGCTTTCAAAAGACTGAATTATAAAATTGTGTGTAATTACTTAAATAATATGAGGAAATGAAAATAGCATGTTGCAGTATCACACTGCACATGTCAGGAAAGGAACAGCCAACCAATACAGTAACATATTATATGATAATAATATTAGGCAATAATTTACAATAAAGTACCATTGGTATTTAACAATTTAACATTATTATTGTAAGTTAAAACTTATATTATAAAATGTTAATTTTTTTGGTAATTAAAAAAAAGTTTAAATAAAATGGGAAACATAATATTACATTAATATAAATATTAAAACATATTAAAATGTAAAAAATAGAAATATATAAAATAACTAAAATAGAAATTAAAATAATTATCAAATACAATTATAATTATATTAATACAATCATGCCACAATTTTATATTAGATTATTTTAAATATACACTATATACACTGTACTACACTTCACTGTTATATGTTTTGTTCATAATATATTAACTAATACTGTTTTATACAACCGGAAATTATTATAGAAAAAAATATTTACATTAACATTAATAAATGATGTTCATTATTAGTTCATGATAGCCTTTTTTATTATTATTAATGATGATATTTAAAAACGTATTGTGAAGTGTTACTAGTCTATGGACACTGCTCATTTAAATTATTATCTATATTAATAAAAACTGGACAATGTTGTTTATGGCATGTGATAATTGATGTGCGTTTTCCCGCTTTCAGTATAAATTGGGAAATATTTGGGAACTGCAAAAGTACAAGCTGCACTGTTTTGGGACACTGTCAAATGCAGCATATTATTATTTAACTTTTAAATTATTAGTAATTATCTTTAGCAATTTGGGCTTTTGTTATGATGTTAAATCAAAGCATATGTGAAGGAAAATATTAATAAGATGAATTACAAATGACCAAGTGTCCATTAGGAACACAGTTGAATTAGAAATAATTACTGGACCTCATAGGTTACACTAGTGCATTATGGGATATGAGCAATAATTGTTAAGCGATGAGCACAAGTCGTTTTTTAAGATTCATGACACAATGTCTGAGATGATCGGCCAATCAGAAGGCTTGGCAGAATCAAGAACTAATCACATGACATTGTAGGAAAGAGACAAAAGAAAAAGCGTTACACACAAAGAGCCAAGCAGGGCGTACTCAGAAAACGCGTCCTTCTGCCACCTGGTTTGAAGGTCACTCTCTCCGACCCACAGCTGAACTTTACACAGCCTGTGGTACAAAAAGAGGGAAAGAGAAAGAGAGAGGTGGAAAAGAGGAAGAGACAGTGAGAGAGAGAGAGAGAGAGAGAGAGAGAGAGAGAGTAAGAGATGGAGCAGAGAGCAGAGAGAGAGAGAGAGAGATAAAGGAAACGTACACAAATACACAGTGAGAATGGTAACAGAGGTCAGTAAGCCATGAATTCCTGACAGATAGAGAGAGTGAAGGAGGTGAAGGAGGGGAGGAGTGGCCCTGGGTGGGTGAGCGTCGAGCTGTATGGAAAAGAAGGGGAGGAAAAGCGCCCCCTGGAGGCTCAAGCATCAGCCCTGCAGCTTCATCCAAACCAAAGCGTGCGCTTTCTCAGATATGCAAAGCAAATATTCCTATGTTTAGAGCTCATTCACCTGACACTACTACAAATAGGGCCCATATATGATCCACCATTAAAATCATAAGAACATTAGAGGGGATAATAATATTTTAATGACACACTGGACAAGTTTCTTCCAACTTTATCATCCTGAAGTTTTCTCCTCAAATTTGAAAAGTTGAAATTAGTCATAACCACCACAATTTGGGCAGAAATTTGCAAGGAAGAAGGTGAAGCATGAACAGATGTCTCTTATTTTGAAATCAAAGCAAACGCTTGACATTTTATACTAAAGAAAAAAGAAATCTGATGTAGTTTTTTTTTTTTTTTGTTATAAAATTTAACAATTGATTTATAATTTTTTTTTTAAATGCATGTCTTTGTAATGAAATTTCATTTCAATGTTAAAATATTATTTATAAGTATTACTTTGCAATTCACATAGAAAAATATGCTGATCACACTGATATTGATCAAAATCATGAGAATGTTTTTTCTGCTTTCTGTCCACCCCTAATGTAACTTTATCTTTGTTACTTTATGTAGTGTTAAAAAAAAAAAAAAAAAAGCACAGGGTCAAGCTTAGGGCTGTGATGTGCTAGGTTTCTTTATTTTTACCTTGCGAGGTTACACACAAACTGGGCGCAGAGAGTGTGGCGTCACTGGTGTAAGCGGAGCACAGGTTCTCGTTAGAAGGGGAGGGTTTGAAGGACTGGAGCAGAGGGCTGCTCCCTCCATCTATCATCCCCCCAGGGGCCAGGAAGGCCTGCTGAGGTGGGTACACAGAGGGAGCGCTCTGTGCGGATAAAGTGCTGGTTGCTGTAAGACCATCAACAAAAACACACATACATAGAGAAGCGCTGATCAGAGCCAGAACACAAACACAGAATTAAAGTTTCTAGGGCTGAATTCACAAAAATCATCTCATACAAGAAGCTAAGAAATGTTGTTAATGCAGTTTTTGAACAACTGGTAAAGGAATGGTATACCTCATGATGAACGTTTGCTTACATTTGGATTTAAAGAATTGTAACACTGCATTATTTGCTCATCAATGGATCCTCTGCAGTGATCCTCCTTCTGCACAATAATGCACACTATCCACACAAACATGCTAATTTTCACTTTGCAAAACTGAAGTGTTGCGGATTTCTTGTGGATTATTGTGGTGTTTTATCAGCTTTTGGGACATTCTGACGGCACCCATTCACTGCAGAGGATCCACTGGTTAGCCAGTGATGTAATGCCAAATATTTCCAAATCTCGGATGGACAGAGGGAACTTTTTTGTGTTTGTGGTGTACTATTTCTTTAAGACTTTATCAAATATATTTAAAATGTTTTCCTTTAAAGTACAGTACGATTTTTATGACACACTATCTTACGTTTAATATGTTTATTTACAATGCTTTTAAACAAAATAAAAGATTAGAACCTTAAAAAATATTCTGTATTACAAGAAAAATAGTACTAAAATAAATAATTCTTAACTTCACGCTTCAGTTAGAAATTAAGATGGAATTGAAAAGATTTTTAAAATTAAGAACGATTTGTGAATCCAACCCCTGGTGTGCACAAAAAGGCAAAGTAGAAGAAATGAATACCTGGCTGTACTGGACTCTTGCTGCCCTGTGAGCTACTGCGGCTGGACTTGCTGCTTTTGCTCTTGGTAGGACGTCGTCTTCGGCCGGCTGGGTTCACAACGGGAGGGTTGACCATAGCGGGAGGTGCTTTGCCCAAACGAGCAAAAAGGGCATCAATCTCTGCCTTCTGCCGGGTGTACAGAGCCTGACTCTCTATCATGTGCCTAGAGGAAACAAGGTAGCCACAATCACACTGCATATCTTTAAACTATGTTAAAATATATTAATCAAAACCAAACATACTTCTCTCTCAGTTTGCCCACTTCTCTTTTAAAGTCCTCGTCTTCAAACTCTGAGTCATTGTCGCTGCTGAAGTAGGAGCTGACGGAGTTGTTGAGGCTCGCAGGACTCTGAGCCGGACCATTGCCCACCGCTGGATGGCCTTGAGGTGGCAGCTGAGGTTCTGCGGGTTGTAAGGTCACCACAGGAGCCTCATCCTGTGCTTTGCTCACTGAAAAACGGCCCACCTTTGTGTCAGTCTTGGTGGTCACCTGGAAACGGCCAATGGTGGTGGGTTGGGGGTGGGTTGTCGTCCGATTGGGTAGAGCGGGGAGGCCGTCAACCACATCTGCTTTCGTGTTTCTAAGGGGAGAAGAGGTTCGGTGCAGTGTGTTCTCGGGGCTAGAGAGAGAGGAGGAAGAAGATGAAGAGGAGGAGGTGGTGGAGGAAGAAGATGTGGAGGATGAGTCATGAGAGGTGCTGGGAGCCTGCGGGGCGTTCTCATCAGGAGCCGCTGACACCTTAACGAGAGAGAGAAGAGTAGTGCCACCTGCTGTCATACTCAAACACTATAAACATCCCATTCCTTTCATCGCATTGCGAATTCAAGGTACCTGGAATCGTCCCAGTTTGTATCCTCCAGCTGTAGGTGCAGCTGCTGTCTCGTCATCCAGAGAAAAGGGAACTAAAAGAGAAGCATTATTAATAAGCAGAGCCCATGTAATATGACAACAGGCTTAACGTTTTAGCTAGCTACTGTTTGTTTAAGTAAAATTGGCATCACATACCTGGCTGTCCTCCAGGTGGCATCCCAGTGATAACCGACTACAGGGATGAAGGAGGATGAGAAACAGATTACAGACATTTATAAATAAAAAATGTAATAAAAATGTACAATAATGTAAAAATGAATAATATATTAGTATTAATGCTGTCAAACAATTAATTGCAATTAATCACATGCAAAATAAATGTTTTTCTTTCCATATGTGTTTGTACTGTGTTTATTTATTATGTACTGTATATATTAAAACGGACATATACAGTATATTATATTTATTTTCTTATATTTGATATTATATATAAATGTATTTAATATATAAACATACAATGTTTTATTAAATATATACATGCATTTGTATTTATATATTACATAATTACATAATTTATATATTACATTTCTTTTTTCTGTTCTTTGTGTATGGAAATTTCCAGTGATGCTGTTTTGAATCTTTAACTGCAATATATCAAATCAGACAGATCTTGCACTCAATCCACGTGTGCTGGTGTTTTACGGTCAGACCCCTGTCGGGTGTTGCGTGTACCTGGTGCGTGACACTGTTGATTGGGACGGTCTCTGGACTCAGCGCCCGTCTCAGCTGGGCATCCAGATCCTCAAGGGGCTGCTGGGACTAAATAATCCATTTCAGCAATTAGTCAAGTTCACTTAGCCCCAAGAAACACACACATGCAGACTTGTACACTTATTACTCATGGCAAGTGCACACAAATACAGCAGGGGAACTGTGTATCTAATTAACTTCTGCATGAGATGATCTCTTACAGTAAGTACAAGGTCAGATGACCACTGCCTGGAAGAACTAAATGCTTTTAATCCAAGCTGAGGCTTCCTTTCATGTTCCACTACATATTTGTGAAATGGAAAGTAAATCCTTTAATTGGTCCACGCACCGCGGTTCCTGAAATGTTTTGTATGGGTTGGCTTGCTGCGGAGTGCTATCACAGTAAGTTTTCTATTCACAAGTGATGGATGAAAAATATCACATCAAATCTACAGGATTAGAGAAAGTACGAATCGCCTTAAGCAGAAGGGAAGGATTTTCTCTGTGTATGACGTGAATGCAAGCAGTGTTCAATTTGGAGCGAGGAAAATTATATAACGTCTGAATGACTTTGATTAACTGAGAACTGAACTAAATTGAACTTCATCCACAACATGCTAAAAGATAACGACAAATTACTGATGTTTTAGGGGGAAGTCAAAGAGTCGGCGCAGAAACAGCTCAAAACATTAAAGCATGTCAACACACTTAAAAATAATAAAAAGAAACAATAATACAAGACAAAATAACAAACTAGAATTACAGCATTTGTGAAACAACTCAAATTTAACAAGGAGGAATAAAAACACTTTTATACTTCCTTTAAAATATCATAGAATAATTATTAACAAATGGGTTTGAGGTTTTATTATAGTCCCAGTAAGACCATAAAATGAGACAAAACACTGCTTCATGTGTGATGTTGTTTTCTGAAATCACAACCTTCTCCACTCGGCAAGAGAAAAAGAGAAAGAGCAGCGAGTCTAAGTTAATGAGCGTCATAGGTCATGCTCCTAACCAACCTCAAAGGAAGCTACGCCATGCAGAGGTTTGATTCTTATGCGATTAAAAATCTTTACTCATGCTCTGCGTGTTTTCCAGGAATGCAACTATATAAAAAGAGAGTGACAGAAGAAAAGGGCACCTGAGTTAAACAAGGTCCGGGGAAGGGTGGTAGGTGCTCTGTGGGCGGCGTGCCAGCCTGATCTGGGCCGACAGGCAACACCTAATGAATGAAGACGGAAGAGAAACTAAAGCATTGTAAAGATTGAGAGCTGGCAGAGGTGCCAATGAACCGCCACAAGCTACATGCAGTGTAAGTGAGTGTTACGGTCAAAGCTGTACTCAAAATGTGACTAGCTTTCTTATACTATCACAGAAAAGTGTCAGTTGAGTTATATGGCATTCATGTAGGATTACTGTGTCATGCTTTTGATCAGTCATGATTCTCAACAGCCATGCAGAAATTGGGTTAAAAAAGAAGACTAAAATCATACTGTTAGTGGTTTGAGAGCGGGAGGTTAAAATGCGATGATAAAGACAAGAACAGTGTTTGCTTTAACTGGTACCATGATGTCTATTTGCATTGTAACATTCTTATTATGATAACTATGTCCCCAAATGTACATGGCTGTATTGCAATACACACACACACACACTACACTACATTGTAAAGTTTTTTGTTTCTTTCTTTTGAGGACTTTTTTTATTAATAGAAACTTCAAAAGAATTGCATTTATTTAAAATTTGAAAATGTAACCTTATAAGCATCCTCACTGTCTCTTTTAATCAGTTTTAAGAGTCCTTGCTGAAAACAGTATTACTTCATTTTAAAAACGGCAATAATGTAAATCATTCTGCCAGAACACATTATCATTATTACGGTTTAAAAAAGAAATAAACTTAATACATTTAATATATACACACATATATATATATATATATATATATATATACACACACACACACACACATATAGTAACAATATATATATAATTTTTTTTTTGGCATTACACTTAAGGGGCAGTTTATTTTTTATTTAAATGAAAAAATCGTAACTGTGCTAAAAATAGGCTTTATTTGTTTTGTAAGAATTTTGTGGCATGACCAATACATGTAGGTTTGTTGAGAAACTTTAAATCAGCCTTTTGAATTTTTGAGAAATAGGTCACTCACCGGTAATCTTGATAATGGTGCTTTGGATGGAGTCGGCTGACTGTAGCCAACCGGTGTGGAGGCATTACCCATGGATGTCATAGGAGAGCCTGTGGGCTGACCGGAGGAGTTAAGGGGTAAACTAGAGGGAGGGAGAGGGGTGCCACTAGGGGTAGCGCAGGCAGTTGGAGAGGATGTGCCAGGGACGCTTGCAGCCGCCATGGGGTCAGATGTGACGTCAGATTGGGCAGAGGGCGGAGCAGAGCCCAGGTCCATGAAGAGCGAACGCAGCTTTTTATCCAGAGCGTGAATGTCATCAACACCCTTTCCCTGCGGGTCGCTGTCACATTCTACACAATGTGCATGGCTCTGATTGGGCACAGTAGAGGTTTGAGGTTGGCTGTGCACGGGTGTGGGCTGCACCACTGGTATGTTGGTGGTAACCGGTTGGAGGGTGGGCACTTGTGACTGGGCAGCCGAAGTGGGAATAACCGTGGTGGTGGATGGTGCAATTGCCGTGGTCTGGATGGCTGTGGTGGGGATGATCGGTGGTGTGAGCTGAGCTGTAGTGGAGGGGATGGTTGGCTGTTCACTACTGCCACCAGAAACAGATCCCATAGTTACGGGGTGAGCGAGCGGGGCTGCAGTACAGGCAGGTACAGGCATGGGAACTGAGGTCTGGGGGAAGGATGCAGCGGTAGGCACAGCTGGCATTGGCAGAGACGACGGAGTGGAAATAACACTGATGACAGCAGGTAAAACCTGACTTTGAGGAAGGGAGAGCTGTGAATGGGCTGGAGGGGAGGTCACTGAGGGGGCAGGAAGGGTAGGAGGAGGAGACGATGAGCCTGGAGGGTTTAACGAGACGGAGGGTAGAGATGGTGAAGAAGTCACTTCAGAAGACACCGGGGGAGGGACCACTGGGGCGGCGCTAGAGGGCAATGGTGCTGTGGTGGGAACCAGAGGAGGCATGGAGACATGAAGCATAGGCGGCGCAGTGCTTGGACCTGGGTCAAAACGGCCTTGGCGCATTTCAGAGAACGCCTGGTGTAGACTAACTGCAGACGCAGACATAGAAAGCCCCAAGGCAGGCGGTGCAACTGACACAGCTGATAAACAAGAAAAATTCAAGACATAAATAAATTTGCGATTGCATAAGTTGTCTACCATCTTCTAGTCTAGGCTATTTGTACTAGGAGTGAGGATGGACATTAAACTAATGGACAAATACATTGGGTCCAGACTAGTTTAATGAGGAATTCTTAATTCTTAGGAAGTAATTGCACTTACACTTGCTCCAAAAAATATATAAAACTTAAAATGTCGTTTCTGCATTTCTACTTCCTAATCTAGTTGTCAGACAAAGCATGCATTGATGTCTCTTTGACTAACTGCTTTTGCACTACCTGCTAAACGCATACATGTATTATCTAACTCATAACATTATTTTACACAGTACACTTACAGGATGAAGGCTCTTCGATTGTGGGTTGGGGTGAGCTAAAGAACTGTTCCCTCAGTCTGGATTCAGGCACTGGACTCACAATAAACCTTCGGCCTGCAGAGTGGACCACCTGGGCAGCTGAACTAGGCGGCACACCTGGAAGGGAAAAAGACTTAAGTGCTGATGCAGCATTAAAAGGGGACATTAACTTGTTTTACATTGAGGTACTGTAAGATCTACCTTGTTCAAGAGGTGCAGATGTGGTGGGGATGTGCTGCTCGTGATCACTAACCGTCTGGAAGCATTTGTGAAACATTGTTAAAACAAAATGAAAGATAGAATCTTTTAAACACAAAATGAGTACAAGAAGGTACGTACCTGGCTGCGCTCTCTCTCTACCCCTCTCTCATCTGCTGTTTCTATGACCTCTCGAATCTGCTCGATGAAGGACTCGCGCTCGCTCTCTAGAATGAATTCACTTTGTACCTAAAAGATGACATAACACCTCTTCTTAATAAGATTTGGCAGCTCAAAGTGTATTTTGGAAACAGAAATGTAATTTAGTTTGACATCAGCTTTTTGTCACATAGATCAAGATCAAAAGAAATCACAGGTTAATTGAGCATATCTGTTCAGTGTTAAAAATGCAGGTGGTGTTTCAAGTTACCATTATCTGGGCAATTTCCTCTGGGTTATCTCCGTCGAGATCAAACTTAAAAGTCACCATTTTTCTGTTGTGTGTTTCTAATTGACACTCCGCAACTCTATCACCCATTCTGGATATCTGTAACACACATAATGTTTTATTTAGCAAGCTTGTGTTTGTTCACCGCCATCAAACACTACAAAAGGAAAAAGGGCAATGTGTTGGACATACATTAAGAACGTTGAGCTTGGCCTTAGAGGTTTTTTCATGGCGTGAACGGCTGCGTACTGATCTTCGCTGGTGTCGTTTAGTAGAACGACCCTCATGCCTGCCGCCCGTTACACCCTCATTACCATCGCTGAGCCCAGATGCCACATCAGAATGGCAGCTAATGAAAAAAAAAGTAGTGAAAACACCATTAGGACTTCAGTAATACATCACATTGCATCTGTGTCCACTGTGTATGTTTTTGCACTTTTTTTCCCACTTACTGATAAACACATTGCGAATGTGCAAAATTTTAAATCTTACCTTTCCACAGCAGGAGTTTGGAGTTGTGACAGCTCTGTCGTCAAAGTCTGAGAGACGCTATGAGATGTCTGGAAGAGCAAATGACAAAACAAAGGCATTGTAATAGGAAGAGATGCAAACAATCAGATCAAAGAAGACAAAGTAACAATGCATGTCTAAATAAAAAGTACAACTGCTTCAGGCAAAGCCCGAGTGTTTTCTAAAAAAAAAAAACAGATCTTATTTCACAGCAGAGAAAAGAAAGGACGCTGTGTATGGATAGCTAAGAAGCTATGCTTCCCAGACAAACAGATAAAAATAAGCATGACATATCAATACAATAGCTTTGCCCTATAAAGCAAACAAATACTGTCTGCGCTGATGCGTTTGGGGCCAGTTCGGTCCGTTCCAGGTACCTGCGCTGGGGTGTCTGCTGGCAAACATGGATGTTCGGTGAGGGAAGGGACTGTGGCCACATAGATGGTTGGCACAGGTGTCATTAGAGGTGGTACCAATTGGGGCAGAAGCGCTGATGGGGACGTGGCTGGAGCAGGCACAGCTGCCGGGCATGTCAGCGCTTCAGGCACTGGCTGCTGCGGAAACGGGGCAACTGCTATAGCTGGCGCGCAGAGAAGCTGGGGGAAAGTACGAGAGGGGTAGCTGGATAAGATCAGTGTGGTTGGGAAGATGAAGGGGGAAGGAAATATGTCTGCAGGCACCGGCTGGGGGAGATGGAGACGGCAAGGCCTGTTTATGTGCAAAAGGAGCGATGTCTTAATAAACCCAAGGCAAACCATCACGAGATCAGACCACATGACTGAGACAGCATGCCGTGGGGTGAACGGTGGATCACAACGACCGCAAGCAAAACACACATGAAAAACAAACTCTAATTTAAGTGCCAAACGCTTATTGAATTAAGTTAGGAGGGGCACCTTTCTCTAAGAGCCTATAAACGTTGCCACGGTCAACAACACACAAAATAAAATCAAAATCCAACACCACATCAAACACAAATAACATCATTTATTGATTCGTGACAGAACCCACATCTGATAAATCACAAGTAAACAGCTTTTCTGTGCCACTGCAGTGTACCTGTGCTTTCAGTTAAAGGGAAAACAATAGCTCTGCAGTAAACATTGGGAACTGATCTGGTTACCACACAACTGACAACCATGCAACATACAGGCAGAAACATGCCAGAAAACATCAATCAAACAAGCACAGCTGAGGCACGTCACAGAGACGGCCAAAGATTCACTGTACGTTGTTTTGAAACAGAAAAAGAGGGAAAGTAAAACAAACAAAAAGAAGAAACTTCTACAAAGTAATTTAGTTATTAAGTTATATTAAGTATTAAGTTAACATGAAACACACACACAACATAATGCTATATATTTTAATAATGTTTCAGTAGTAATGCAAAACATGTATAATAAAATATATTTTTCTACTTGCATAAATGTGTGTAACATAAAATATAAATATATTTTTAAATATATATACCAAAAAATGTTTTTTTTAAATTATAAAATTATTTTTTCAGCATTTTTGCTTTTAGCCGGACTTGCTTACATCACATTTGATTGTACCTGTGTGGGCTGGGGGCCGGGCTGGACCTGCATCTGGGAGCTGCTCTGAACCACAGTGCTGGGAGGCTGCTGGGGAGCTTGCTGTTGGGGTACAGTGACACCTGGTTGGGATGTTGGTGCCAGAGAAGCCTGTAGCGGAACAGCAGCCTAAAAAGAGAATAAGCATTTTGCATTAAATATTGTCAATCCTAATCTCCAAGTCTGAGAAAATGAGTTCATTTTAGGCCTATGTAAATAATCTAAATAAAGACTCTTCCTTTAGTTCGTAAAAAAACATTTACAGTAATGCCCTTAACATGCAAGTCAATGGGGCAAAACATTGCACAAGAGCTTAATACCGTAACCCATAACTAGAAGTTTAACCGGACAATGTTCCCACCACTAAAATAAGCACTTACAAAAATACTAGCTTCACATTCTTGCTTTGAAACCCATTTGAATGTCTTGCCCCATAGGCCTTCATTGTAAGTGCATTACTGCAAATTAGATTTTTGTTTTTATAAACCAAAGAACAAAACTATGGTGTATGGTAATCATAAACAGCACATCAGAGATGCTGTTCACGGTGGAACATTCATTTATGAACTATTTTAATAACTTACCTTTGAAGAACAACTCAACATAGACATGCTAAGACTTAATTTAATTTCTACACTCTCTGATTTTGACTTTGAGACACTCACAAGCTTTTTAAGACTTTTTTTTTACGTTTTATGTCATCTACTTGCACCTCATAATGCAATAATGAAATGACAAAACTTAAGACGGCAAGGCAAAGAGCTTCAAAGTAAAGTGCAGGTAAATGAGAAAAAGAGAGAGAGAACAAGAGCAAGAGAGAGAGAGAGAAAGAGAGGAATGGGTTTTTTCTCTACCTGCGAAGGGAGTGCTTGGACGTAGTAACCTCCATACTAAAGGAAACAAATACAACACAGTATAAGAGAGAGCCACCTCTGATGTCCACAGCTTTCACACGCAGGAGAGAATTTAAATGAAAATAAAACTCAAAAAGGTCTTGGAGTGTTTGGAAATGAGTGGTTTATTTGCCTTGGCCAATATTGGATATCCATTTATATCCATTAACGGATGGGAGAACAGATGATTCTGATTGGTCAGACACTGATCTTACCTGTTGAGAAGCAGAAGCGGCTAATGGGGTGCTGCAGGAAACCAGAGACATGGCACTTGTGGACTGAGGGATTGGGACCTGTACCTGTTACGAATATGAATAGGAATATGGGGGCAGGCGAGAAAGAGAGACAGAAACAGAGAGAGAGAAAGAAATATGGCAGCGGTGGAGAGATGAAAAGAAAAAAATACAAGTCAAAATATGTTGGTGGCTGCAGTAAAAAAAACAAAATAAACTTTCAAATACTGACCATTCATACACAAAGTGTGAACACTCCGAGTAATGCACTCAGGTCACCATTCACTTTTTGTGTATGCCTCTCACATCTCACGATTAAACGACAAACAAACATCAGGTGTTAGCCGGGGAGTGAGTAGGCTTCATGCATGCAACTCTACATGATTCTGTAGTTCGGTGAATGTTAACAACAACAACAAAAAAAAGCTTGTGGAGTTGTTTGTATAACGAAAGCGTCTCCTAAAATAGACCCAACAACTAACACTGCTCAATTTAACCACTCCCCCCCCACATGGAGGGTTTCCACAGAAACAACCCTTAGAAAGCTACAAGTATACTTGTCATTTAACTTGTTTTCTCTGCGAGGCACAGACAAGTATAGTTGCTCCAGATGCAGATCACCTTACCTTGGCATTATACTGAAGAATTTATTCATTATTAGCAAGAGCTTTAAAGAGCAGCAGGAAATAAAGTAGCCTTGGCAGATAAGAGGCAGAAAATAACAGTGGTATAAAAGATAAAGAGAAGCAGCAAATAGGGACGGAGAATGAGACTGCAGGATGACATAGAAAATGCCAGCCTTCTAAGGGTTAAAAGATGACTTCTCAGTTAATGTAGTTAACATCCTAAAAGTAGTCAATAAATGTTGGGTTCTTGTGCTGGTAGGCTGTTTCTCAACTGGTGTCCTTGACAAAGACAAAATTGAAAAATAAAAGTCTCTGTTTTAACCATTTCCAGCCAACTATGATGCAGTAGCAGAACTAAAAAGCAGCTGTTAAGATAGAATACAACAAAAAAGCA
The DNA here is from genome assembly GCA_032357445.1 of Enteromius radiatus. Taxonomy (NCBI): domain Eukaryota; kingdom Metazoa; phylum Chordata; class Actinopteri; order Cypriniformes; family Cyprinidae; genus Enteromius; species Enteromius radiatus. The sequence continues at coordinate 3,014,747 of JAUCMS010000079.1, forward strand.
TGATTTCTTTGTAAGGAGGATTAGAGGAACCTTAAGAGACAAGCAAACCTGTCTAAACCCCCTCTTTGTGTTGTATGTGTCTGTGTGTTTGGCCATACAAATCCTGCATTCAAGCCTCTTTTTAAGTGTCTTCAAATCCTTTAAAAACAGATCTTTCAATTTTTTAACATTGGCCTAAATCGTTATGATAATCTGAAAGAGGCAATCAAAACTTCAGATTTGTATGCCATCTACAGATATGTTACGCAATATCTGTGCAAACACACAAGTATCATATATACCATTATATGAACATACACACAAAATAATACTTACAAAGTGCATCTGAAATGAAAAATCAATGAAAAAAATTCATTCAAATCACACTGTCCAATGGAAGACACAGAAATGTCTTTGCAGGGGATTTAAAAAGCAGGTTTATTAATTTAGCTCAATGCACCTTGTGAATCTTTCTGAGCCCTAAATTATGGCTGGAGAGGGTTAAAACCACAACCACGGGACAAAAAAAAAAAAAATAAAAATCAGGTAACTGAGATAGAGACAGGGAGTGCTGGGGAAAGGTGGACGAGAACGAATATTTCTAGGTACCAAGGTAGCGCCCTGATGGGACAAGGCAGGCTCGTGGTATGTGAGGTCCGGTGGAAGGGATGGTTGACGGGCCCAAGTACTGTGCAGAGCAGTGATGTGTGAGGATGGAGCGGCGGACGATTCAGGTGGAATGAACAGAAACGTCGTCTGACTGGGTGGGTGCCCTTCGCTGATGTTACTCCCTCCATCTGTTTTGTAGTAAGACGTTTGTGGGATGGACTGAGCTGCAGAACAGTCTTGAGTTTGGTACAACTGATGAGGCGGAGGCGAGTGGAACTCCCCAGCATCGGAGGAGGTCATAGAGTCACTTGAAGGCTCAGGACTGAGTTCTTTAGGTCCATGGAGAAGAAGGCTTCCCGGGGGAAGGGGCAGCTCCGGGCTCACATAGCTGTATAGTTCTTCAGTGACGGGCTGTAGTCGACCACACAAGCCCTGGTTGCCAGTCGGTTCCTCCAGGTTAAGGTCCATGGATCCCCGGCGGGCTCGGTAGATTCTGGACGCCAACATGGCTGGGTCTGCCTGGAGGTTGTGCATGTGGAATTCAAAGGCAGTGCTCGGCTCGGATGCATGAGCCAACACGGGTGGTGCAGAATGAGAAAACGAGTGGGGCTGATACCCTGGATCTGCAGCTGTAGTTTGCTGTGGTGCAGAGGCAGAACTAGGTACACTCATGGGAGGCAGTTGTGGTATAGGGCTGTGGGTCAAGCGCATGTGGCTCTGGACATGAGGGTGTAGGTAAGCTGGCCCGGGCTGTGACTGAGTCTCATAGGCTAAGCTAGCGGCAGCAGCGACCTGCATTTGCTGATGGAAGCTGATGTGGCTTAGCTGTTGCGCGGTCATAGGATAGCCACTATAGGCCATGGCTTCCAGATGGTCCATTAATGCAGCCTGGTTGAGGCTGAGTCTGCGTACAGTCTCCTCTTGCTCTGCCCTCACGTCCTTATATCCGTAGAGCGACTCCGCTGGGGGCTGTAGGTGCAGTGGCTCGGCTAATCTTTGAGGTCCCATACCGGGCATCATGAACAGGGAGGGTTCAACACCAGGGCCCAGAGATTCCATGCCAGAAAACGGGTGCAGGCTGCTGCCGTAGCTACGATGGTAGGCGGGTTGGAAGTGACGTGTGTGGGCCTCCAGGATGGAGGTGCTTTTGCGGCGCTGCACGTTGAAAGCTTTTGGCGGACAAGATGGCGGAGGGGAGAACGAGATGGGCCGTTCCGGGATGGTTGGGAAAAAGAGCGGGGGCTCGACCAGACCTGAGCCTCCTCCACCGTATGGTTGACTCACCGATTGCGGCTGCAGTGACAATAACATACAGCATCTTTGTGAGGAAGTAGAAAAAGCAGCATCACAAAATTCACAAAGCAAGAGAAAGAGAGAGAGAAAATAAAAGATGACACGTGAAAACACAGCAGATAATATTCATCCAATAAGGCAAAGATGACATAAGGAATAAGTTAAGAGATGTTTAACTGCTAAATGAGATGACAATGACAGATTTACAATTAAATACAGATGCCTTACAGGCTGTGGGGGCGAGGAACCATTTTTAATGACTGCAGTTCATGCCAATCTGTATTTAATGTGAACACAGGGTTCCAGCCAAGTGGACCAGGATAACATGGGTATTTGAAAAGGATTTTAATGTCTTAATATTCTCAAAACTGACCTGTGGTCAACCCCTCATATTCTCAAGATTTATAACCCACCAGTGTAATGATATAAACAGATTATTGGCTCAAGTGAAAGGGGGGAAAAAGCATCTATGAAACTTTAACATACAAGAAAAGATATAAACAAGCTATTTATACCTGAAATACTACATAACGGCTAATTGTGAAACTGAATTACTCATAACACAACACTTTTTGCTAGCTTAATACTAACATTCCTAAGAGACTAAGAACAGCTGGGGACTAGACAGACTTTAAAAAAAACTACAGTTTCATTTTAAGCCCAGTAAAGGCTATAATGTTAACACTAAACTTAGAGATTGTTAGGATTAAATTGAATGTTTTTGGATTCTGAAGAGCTCACTTTGACTTAATTTAACTTTGAATAATGTAAAAGGAAGCCATTATACTTAGATTACACCTTAAAACAATTTAATTTGATTGCATAAATTATGATTATATTTGCACTCCCAAACTTTTTTAAGCTTGTTTTATCTTCTTAATTTAATAAAAGTATTCTTCACAGATATCCATGTTGTACCCAAGGTCAGCAGGTGAATCCTGGTTCACTGGGAGACACTAACATACAGGACTGGCAAAGATTGCTGGGAGACTGGCACGGCGACGGGGTGGGGCTGAGTGAAGGGGCAGGACACTCTCCAGTGCTTTGGACAGTCGGCCCGCAAACGTCTCCCCATCTGACCTCCCCAGCCGGGGTGAGAGCGGGGCTGATGCGGGTGGGGTGGAAGGTGGCTTGGGAGGACACGACAGAGCAGATGTGGTAGAAAAGCAGGGCACGCAAACGGACATGCTACGACGACGGGGAAGAGGTGGAGGAGGCTGGAGGTGAAGGAGGGGAATTGACTATTAACCACAAAGGTACACAAATAACACAAAAAGCCAAATAACCAAAAGAAATCTAAAAGGAAACATTTGATACAAGACTAAATATTAACATTGCATTCTAAGATGCTACACATAAAGAAAAAAGACATTGATCTCCAATAAACTTTGACCTGCACAGACTGGTTCAATTGATGATTCATGATGTTTCAAAAGCAAAAATAGTTTCACGATGACCAGCATGTGTTTTCAGTAACAGAAACATTTGTGCTATGGTGTGACAACATCAATACCTGATTCATGAATCATAAATTGTGAGCAGATTTTCAGATGAAATTAATACTCGTCTAACCTGATCTGAGATGGATCAGGTTGCAGGATGTTACACAGAAACCTGGTGTGTTAATAACTAGAAAATATATGGCTGAAAGCTAAAGAAATGGCACTAAAAATGACATTGTCTTTGACTCCAGGAAATCTACAGCATAGACAGTCTACCATGTAGACAACAGATACAAATTGAGGTTAGCAAAGTTCATGAAAACATCGCAGAAAATCGTTCCTCTGAGATGTTTTACGACAGATAAAGAACAGCATAAACAGAAGTATGTACAAAATATGTACAGCAAAAACAAAGACCACAAACAGCACATTGGGTATAAAAACAGAAGAACATAAATACATGTACAATAACAGTTATCAATGCCGTGCAGACTTTGAATTGGAACTAACCAGCCATATCAGTCAGGCGAGACGGTATTTATTAATAAACCATTAGTATTAAAGTAAATCATTTACTCAAATCAAATCAAGTAAATCACACCTACAGACAATTACAGTAATTAAGAGAGTCTTGGACATCAAGGTGTGTGATAATAACCAAAATTGTTTTTAGGCTCTTTGGAAAAATATGCAAACTAATGAGTAAGAAGAGACGAGAAACTTGCTAAGAAAAAAAAAAAAAAGTCCCTGAGAAAGATCATGCCCTCTATGAATGACATGGCACTGATGCACTGAAATGATCATAGTTTAAGCGTCCAGGACGGCAGAAACCATCATCCAGGAAGTGATGAATGCCCACCAGTCTGCACAGCATGATACACTGCTACATGGCACTTCCTTTTTGGGAGGAATCAAAAATTAAAAATAAAAGAAATAAAGTAAAGTAAAGTAACCCAAAGAACACATTAAAATGCTAAGAGGATGAAGAGGGAGTGGCAGCTCAAGTACAGTACATGTGGGAAGTGGAAATATACTTGGCAGTCAGAAAATAAAGAAAAGGCGAGACAAAGAGAGAGAGAGAGAGAGAGAGAGAGAGAGAGAGAGAGAAAGTACTGAGAGCAGGCTGTATGAAAAGAATCAAACCCATTTAGAGTGTAGACGTTATGACTTTGCTTTCCTTTCTCATGCATCATTCATTTAGTGTCTGATAATAACAAACCATCATCAAACTCCAAAGATAAATACATGCAACCACAAAGAGATCATATTCAAAAGTCAAACAACAATTGAACGTTGATTCATGATTTGTTACTCAATCAAGGCTACACAAATTCTATCTACTGATCATATCTGTATTGCTTCATTGAGTTCTTGCGTTTGCACAACATGAAAAATTATGGGAACAGATGGAGACATTTGAACTAAATAGATTCTTACTGAAGATAAACATGTGGCCACATGATTTGTTGAATTTACCTGTCAATAATTACGCAAGCGCACACTGCCATTTAGAAACATGTTTTCCTTAGTGCATTTAACAACCCAGTTTCTTGTTTTCCATCGTATGTCATTGTTGTTATGCTAAATAAACATAATTGCTTTTTTTTGTAACAGCTTTGTTTGGTATGGTACACTGATTATTATTTTGGCTAGAAAATGCTACTAGAATGTTGTTTAGAATTCGTCAATAGGCGCAAGTTGCAAAAATCAGATTAAGGATGCAACTATGTGACCTGCTACACTGAACCTGCACTCAGGTGTTGATTTCTTCTTTTTCTGTCACTTACCATGGGCTGCTGGGGGTATGCGGTGTGCTGTTGGGGAGCTTGAGAGCTGGGAGGGTAGGCGGCCTGTCCAGGCATCTGCTGGGGTTGTGACGATGCAGGAGAGCTATACGACATGCTGAGCTGGCTGAGGTGAGGTTCTGAGAAAACGGATGAACCCTGACCACTGTCAAGCGTCCCGTCAGCCACTGGGAAAAGATACGACACTCATTATTAAACAGGAAATGACAGGTAGGCTGATGGACTTACAGATCGCATCTGAAACTTACAGGTCATTCCACTAGGTATGTACTGAAGCTGCTGGTCTACATCAGGCTCCTCACACTCGGGCTGGACGAGGCCAGGAGTCGGAGGCTGGGAACCACACTGGCTCTGTGTAGAACCTTGAGAGCCAGGCACGTTTTTCAAAGACTCGGTGGTCAACTGCTTCTGCTCCTCTTCCTGCTTGCGTTTCTCTTGCTCGGCTCGCACCTGCTGTCTTTGCTCTCGTTTGCGGCAGATCAGCGACACGCGGTCTCTGATGGCCTTGGCCATGGTTTTGTGGTCGCCCTCGCAAACATAGCCCGACTCAACCTGTATTTAAACACAGCATATGTTACCATCTACATGTGCTATTTCTGATTCAGAGAATCGTTGATAAACTCACCATTTCCTGAGCCACATCTTCTGGCACGTCCCGATGTAGGTCAAAGGAAAACTCAATGGCTTCGTTGTCTTTGTATTTGCCTTTTAGTTTCTTGACATCTTCTATGCGCAACCAGAGCTTGATAGCGATCATCTCCCCATCGTCCTCTTCAGCCAACTCCACCCGCACCCCAGTCTCCTCCTGAAAGAAGGCATGGTTCAAAAGGTCCTTGATGGCGTATCTGTTGACCAAGAGGCAAAATGTTAAATAAGGATAGCCGATCAATAAAATACATTTAGAAGCACATGGCTGACAAAGATCAACCAAATCACATTTATTATCTAATTTAGAGGCACAAGGTGGAACAGTGGGGTTGTCCAGAATGGATTAATTAATAACTGAATGATTCAAGAGCAATATAAATTAAACGAAGAAACAAATCGAGCACCTGACTTGAATTTGAGTGTCTCATGATCTAATTGATGTTCACTAGGTTTTCTAGAACTCTCTAGACATGAAGTTTGGTAACTTGGCACCATTCTGTGGTGATGTCGTATAAATATCATATTTATTGTGAGTAGCGATAAATATTCTATCCAACATTCTATCCTGTTGCATTTGATTCCACGGAAAACAAACTCTCAATTGACAACCCAACAAGAGGAAATCGATGAGTTTTTAACATGAACTCCAATTAAACATACATATATTAACAAATTAATCCACACAGGATGTAAATACAGTGGGTTGACCAATTGCAACACATTTAAAAAGAGCTGATCTGTGACACCTGCATGGAACGATGGATATAAGGGTAAAAGATAAGACTGCATAATCTTTTTACCAAGTCAGACCTCAAGGAAAGAAAAAAAATTAAATAAAATCTCAAGTGGGCTCTGTTCATTAGCTGGATATAGTAGACATCAGCTTTTCCAGTGCTTCATCAGCGGAACATCAGACGTCGTCTCACCTTACGCTCGACACGCTGTTTGCGATTTTTCCATTCAATTTTTTTATGCACTGAAGCAAAACAAAGCATTTATGACTTTTCATAAATTATTAGGAAAAATGCTTCAGTTGGTGATCAAGATCATTAAAAAAAAAACATATTATAGCTAAAATTTAATATGCATAAAATACAAAATGAAGATTTTTTTGGCTTGAACATTTAGGTAGTTGAACTTGAACAGGAGAGAGTGTCCTGAAGGACAAGAGCACTCTTCGCTGGCTTGGCATGATCACAGATCCATTTCAGAGTGTGGCTTGTTGCTGGAATTTTTCAAAACAGCGTGTGGGAAACCACTTATCTACTGCGACTATTCACATTCTACATGAAGGACCATACACTTACAGATTGCGAGTTTAGCGTATCTGTGGGCAGGCTCACAGCACACGTTGCGGAGAACTATGATATGACTGGATGAATGAGTTCTGTGAATGCAGCGTGGGTGTTGGTAGTAGGCACAGCCTTACCTTTCATCTTTGTTTTGGCGAATACATCCCTCGATGATCTCTTTCACCTCGGGAATGGCTACCTTGTCGAAGCTGCCAGGTTTAACTCCCTGCGTGGTAAAAACACAAAAGAACATTAAATCAACATGTCTTTTGTGCTGTGAAAGAAATCCCTTAAGAGCTCTTCAGGGACTCAACAAGACTACATATGGTGCGCGCTTTAGTGCTTGCCAGGTAAAAATCATCTGATCAATTTCTCAACAAACCACACAATTTGAGATGGCAGAAGATGAGCCAAAGTTTAATACTTAGGGTTGAGAGTTTATTCAGATTACTAACCACAAGAATGAGAAATAGTGATGTCTGCCATTGCAAGCATTAATAATTACTGTTTCTGATGGCATAAGTGGCTTGCATTATGAAACCTGTGACCTTCCAGATATAGCGGTTTATCTGACGGATTCATTGATTTTGCTGAACAAATTAACTTCTCAGTCATCACGAAAGCTTAAATCTATTGATCCAGGAGTTTTTGGAGGAAGAAACTTAAAAAAAAAAAAAAATACCAATTCATTTTGACTTTAGTACAATGCCAACATTTTTATCCAATTATTTACAGTATTTTTTTAATACAAAAACATGAATTAACAGAATTCTTTCACAGATAATGATTCAATTTAATATCTAACGTAAGATGAAGGTACTCGGAGAACTAGTACAAATTCTACTCTGTCAAAAAATGCGGTCAAAACTTTGGTCACCACAGGGGTAAAGGTTTAAATCATTGTTTTAAATTTCACTTTGCCTCCATAAATCAGAATGGATTTCTAGCAACACATAATCTCATCTACCAGCCATCAGATTTAGCACTGGAAAACAACAAATTCCACAATGAGATAAAACCAACATATTACAAATCAATCTTTCTCAAACAAAAAACGTCTCTGCTACTTTTCCTGCTTTGTATATTTAAAAATTCTGAAATGACCCTTTTAAAAACATTGAACATTAATAAAGCCTACACAGAGCTAGAGCTGTCAAAACCACCCAAGACAAAAAAAAAGAGCGCAAGAAACTTACAAGTGAAATCCAGGAACACTGTGTTGCTTTACAGAGTGGTCTGCCTGAACTATTACTCCCCCTGTCTCAGCATTACCTCCTTATATAAGTCTGTAACCCCCCTCAAATTCCTGTGCCAAACAAAGTTAAGGATGACGGAGTATCTAACAAAATTAAGGCAGAAAGCTGAAGCATTCCGATAACAAGGTGATTTAAAAAGCTTGTTACGGACACTGTGAACGGGTCCCCCAAATTCAGATACACGCTGTTCCCCAGCTCTCCTACTGGTTAACAAAGGTGGAAAATTAGAAGCAATCATTTCATATTTAACAAAGCAGAGAGAGAGGAAGGCTCCTGGAACAGCTGGGGGTGGATGTAGAAAAGGAACAAAAGCAATCTTCAACTTCTACTCTGTCCAACTCCCAAAGCGACAAAGCGTTACGATGCTGAAGAATACTATTTTCAGGTTGAACTCCTTTGATCCCAAGTCTTGAAATTACTTTTAAGGTTTGGGAGATACAGCCAAATGACTGGGACATGATATCCAAACTAGACTTTTACAATTCTGGTACAAAATGCGATCAAGGGCTTATTTTGGACTGCTTTACATCTGGTTAACATGAATTGCGCATGTTAAGTTACATTCTAAAGCGTAATACTTGGCAAGAGCACATCTACAGACAACAGTCGCATGACTTTACACCACAAATCTGATGCCATTGTTGCCAACAAACCAATTTTCCAGTGACTAAACGAGAACACTCTGTCCAGCTGCAGTGCTATTTATTTCAGCTCCACCTCTAAAGCCTTTGCTTTAAATCACTACAAAAATAAAAGGGAAGACCTGCATTGCAATCAAACCTGGGTGGCTCTAATTCCACGAACACTCCAGTAAACTGGTCAGGCTGAAACAGCTCCATGCTCACTGCTTCGAGATTACAGGCAGTGTTTGCAGATGTTTCGACAGAAAGAACAAATCTAAACCGTTTCATCGTAATGAAAGCATCTACTCGAGGCCTAGATGGGACAAGTCCCACATCTGTCTGTGAGGGGTAACCTCGGGTCCGCTGAGCTTAAAATGCTTTCTGATTGCGTAAAGCTTAAATTGCTTCTCTCAGTGAACTGTTGTGCCTGTGCGATTGGATTTCGTGAGATTAAAAAGCCTTCAGGCAGGGTGGACGCCAGTTTTCCAGACAGGCGGATAGAACTGGTGAAATCTAGGATGTGCTCCGTACTTTCCTAAGCTAACAGGTGGAAACGCTAACACCTCTACACCTGACTCAATGGTGGCAGCGAAAAGAAACAGACAAACTTGTTGTCTCAAAAAAAGAACTCTAAGATCACTTTTTCAAAAAAAACGTTGTCTCAAAAGAAGAGGATTTACTAAGGAAAATCATTACTGTTCCCTACTGGTGAGCCCCTCATTGGCTTATCACAGTCCAGTTGTTTTCTGCCTCTGCTGAACATATTTTCAACCTCCAGCATCATATGATCGCACTATTGACCTGAACGAGAATAAAAAAGCTCATGACTGCTTTATACTCCCCCCCCCCCCCTCCTTTTCTTTGCCAATGATATTAAAGGACATCAATGAAGGGAAAGGCTGATTCAATTTATAAACTTGAGCAACATGACTGGCCTTTTCCAGCCTTCTAACAATGGTCTTGGATTCACATATAGCTGTACTCTCAGGGACATTCACCCTGATTGTTCTGACGACAACATTGTATGTTCATAAATAGATGGACACATTAAAGCACTTTCAATAGCGATTACATCACAATGGCTTAAAACAATCTGAAATAAATAAATCCAAGAAAAAACGAAAAAAAAAGACTGCAGAATATTTTGAGTTCAAATGAGACCAAGTTAGTCAAACATGAAACTGCATTAAAGCCGTAGAGAGCAATTGTTCAAGCCAGAGAATGACTTCATGGAAAGTCAACACATGACGCACCTCGAGCTGATATCAGTGACGGCTGTAAAACTGATTAAATCAAAGCGAAATTTTTATTGCAACTGGCAGGAAAAAAGAACCTTACACATCCAGATATCCAACTGTTTTAAATTTGGACAATTACTTCTTACTGGGTGGGTCTGGGATAAAGTTGGGCTGTATGATGACCAGTCAAAATAAGGAATCTTAAGTTTTAAACGTGTCTCATCCAGTCAGAGTTTAGAGTCACAACAATTAGTTTTATAATGTTAGCTGTATTGTCTTTTGTTTATAAATGTTATTTTGCACTGATGGCAGACTTTTTCCACTTGTTTCCTTTCCATCAAAACACAAATAAAAAATGATGTACCATTTGTTTCTAAAATAATAAATTCACTGTATTATCCAAAAAAAGGTAGATAATGTTAAAAATTAGATCTGTTATAAATAATTGTATTTATTTCAATTAAAATCTATTTGAACAATTATAATGAGAAGAAATGTTACAAATGCTAAGCATACAGTATTAGAATAATAATTCTGCAGGATTATGTGACACTGAAGACTTCAGTAATTGCTGCTGAAAATTCAGCTTCATAAGCCATCATAAGGATAAATCAAAAATAGTTTATAAAAGTTGTCCTAAGACAAGGACGTATTTTGATTTTCAGTTTCACAACAACTTTGATAAAAGGTTTTCCACTTGTAATGTTGACTAATGTTTGTACTGTTGCATATGTTACATAAAAACTATTTTGGTCATACTCAAAACCTTTCATTTGAATGACACAGTATGTTGCTTACATAATCTCATGTATAGTGTGACGCCTCCAGCTGTGGGCAGGTTCCAGTGAGCGCAAAACAGAACAAGCTTCTTTCATCAAATTATTTCATAAGCAGAATCCTGAGGAATGTGTGGGTGTAATGACAGAGCTGGCGAAGATTATAGCAGAAGGAGAGAGAGCGAGGCGCCCAAAGTGTGCAAGGGTACTCACGCTGGTGACTCGGCGATAGATTTGAGCGGGGTTCTGACACTCGGAGTACGGGTACTCAGAGGTAGCCATCTCCAGCATGCACATTCCGAAGGCGTACACATCCACCGACTCGTCGTATTTTTCCTCGTACATCTCAGGCGCCATGAACTCTGGGGTACCTTAAATCAAAAGAACCATTCAGAACTCTCAGTGCCTGAGATCTCTACTCACCCCAGCAGGGCCGGGGAGAGGAAGGGAGAGAGGATGAGGAGGACAACTGCACTGTTGCTCCGTACGGCCCTGAGAGGAGAGAAAGAGGGGGAGCAAAAGATATGGAGAAAAGGAAAAATAAAAATAAAAAAAAGAGGAAGGGGGAAAACCGGCCTCAGTTATTTAGCAGTGAAAGATTCCAGTTTTTCTCTGCAAGGCCTTTAGATGTTCTATTGCAGTACTTTAGACTAGTGCACAAAGCAGCCAAGCATCATCTCGCAAACAGGAAGTTGATTTAAGCCAGACGCACATGCGTTGGTGCAAGTTACTTTTAGAGTTGATTGATAGGCTTCGAAACCGTGTTTATCTTTGCAACACGGCCATGCCGCCGACACGTTAAATGACGTACCGGACAGTGGTGGGCGACTAGCTATGGAACTTGATCTATGTCAACAACACAGTTATGGAAAACACATGACCGACTCACCTTTCTACTGGCCTGTAACGAGAGAAGGTTAAGCAGGTTAAAGCACAGAGCAAGCCCATAGCTAGTGAGCGAAGACTCTCGTGCACTAGCACGCGTTAAAAGGCCTTGCACAGGAAAACGAGCTAACATATAGAGTCATATTTAAAATATTTCCGTTTTTGGATTAGGTGGCTTTGTTGACTTACCACTTACTCGCCATTTTTTAGAATACTTACTTTATGAACTGCAGGACATTAAATAAGCCATACAGTGGAGAGAGACCAGCTGAGATTATAGCCCTACAGTTTAAAGGAAAAAATTCTCAAAAAACCAGGAAAGAAAATAAAAACACAAAATGGAAACAAGGAAACAGAGAGAAGGATCCAGAAAGAAATATATCGCAATATCTAAACCATCTGAAACGAAAGAGGGGGGAAAATCCTGATGAGGCAATCAGGAAAACCTTTGGAAAAAGATGTTAGACATTACTGGCAGCAGCAAGAGAATTTCTAGGATTTTTATAATTATAGACCACAGGTTCCAAACCAAAGTGTTTATTCTGTTAATAATGATGCAAAAAGTTCCTGTAGCACACGTACTAACTAAGTGTTATCCACCATGTGGCTTTGTTGCTATTTTTATTACCCCGAATACCCCAAAGTTTATGGAAACTAAGAGTGTTTTCACCTGTTGCATTTACAGACCAATTAGTTTCAGGTGGGAAACAGCAGGATCTAAAGGTGTTCCCCCAGTTTATAAGACGTTCTCCTCTGGTTCCTCCCCCGTCTCCACCCTAAATTAAAACTTGTACCCTTGGCTGCCTGGAAAACTGTGGTCTAAGATAAACAGTGTAGCTCGGAGCTACAGCATGCCTTACATATCTGAGCATAACTGACAGCAAATGCCCCACCTTCCCCAATTTCACCTCATCATTGAAAAGACAAGCATTGACATGATACATATTTTGAATTCTGTACACCATGGTGAACTGACTTGGGAGGTGGGGAAAGCAAGAAAGTTTTAGTGCTAGGTCATACCTATGACACTCTTAGCAAATGAAGAGCGCTTGAGGGTGGCCAATCCCAGATCGCCAATCTTAACGGAGCCGGTGGGACCGGTGATGAAGATGTTGTCGCACTTAAGGTCCCGGTGAATGATGGGAGGAGCCCTCGTGTGGAGGAAGTGCAGGCCCTTCAAGATCTGCCGGCACCAGCTACGCAACACCTTTATCTTCATCACCTTGAAGCGCTTAAGATACCTGAGGAACAAAGAGTTGAGGATTATCACTATCGTCATCTTTAAAAGTGTCAAAAAAAAACAGATGTTGTATGCTCGGATGATGATACATGTCTCCAGATTTGAAGATCGTGTCTTGGACCAATGAAATGAAAAACAATGAGAAAACCCTCTACTCAATAGCTCAATAAGACCTCATTTCAGTCCATATGAGGATCCGGGGGAATTAAATGATTGTACAATGATGGGTCTGGGTCTTTGAAGCATCCATATGGACAGTAGCATTCTCATCTATGAGTCCCAGATAGATAGGACAGCAGCGTGTGAAGAAGGCGGTACAGCACTTTCGTTAGATTAGCTTGGCCTAATCAAATCTTGGAGCCAAGCCATAGCTAGGATTTGGCCTTGTAATCCTCATTGCAACAATCTACTCAGTTCAGGCACCAATACAGGGGGAGCTGGGTACCCTTTATCCCATAATGCCTTAGGCAAAGACGGGCACAAGCTCTCAAGCAAAACAGAACATATACAGTAGCACAACTGACTCATTTGTTACATGTCGCGACTTAATTTTAACCTGACAAACCGTTTCCGCTCCAACCTGTTTTTTCTAGAGAAGAATCAGATAACTGTCTGAAGAAACAAGGATAAATTTAATTGTGATTCAGAAATCTAATCTTTTCCTCTTCTCATAGTTAAAGAAAAATGGTTGAATTACATAGGATCGGACAAACTGGTTTTTTAAGGCAGCGCAAGAGATATCAGAAGAGCGTTTTTGTGTAAACAGATTATCTCTGTAGTTTGCTTAGTAAGACTGAAGCGAGCAATAAGTAGTGCTTCGCCCAATGGCAGGAGGTGGGTGGTGGTACAGGGCGGCTTTGATGGAGTGTGGCAGCTGACTGACAGGTGGGAACAAAGCCAAGGGTAAGTCCCGAGGCGATACTGGAGAGAGCAACAAAGCCTGATTCAAAACTGTCTCATCACTCAACACACCCATCGGCTCCCAGAGGGCCCCAACAGGCTGTTTTCCAGCTACACCAACAATTCTCTCTGCGCGTCTTGAAACCTTAAATTACTTTAAAACATCCCGTCCTCAACTATATAAACAGTCAAAGGCCTGAAACATTGAAGCGAATGTTAAGAATTTTGATTGTCAGACTTCTCTTTCAGATCATCTACTGTCACGGAGCAGTATAATCTGTTTATGTAGAGTATATTTCAATCCGAAATGCTGGACTAGAAAGCTTTAAAAAGGTCTTTTATGTGAGCATACAGGAACAGGGTGAGGGACAACCAACCCCCTGAGCAGTTATGTCTTCGGCGACCCAAGCGAAAATGAGAACAAAGATTAATTTAGGCATGGCCGTGTCTGTAGGACGCTCCGTTTCTACCTGACCTCTTGATCACTGTTTATCTTTGCGGTTAAGGAGCAGCCATGCAGAACGCCACACATTGCCGGGATGCCAGGGCTGATGAATACAAAGCAAGGCTGACATTGTTTCTCATTTTTCGCTCATCTCCCCATGTCTCCTCCTGGCAGTAATAGTGGCGTTCCTGTTGTTGTGAGCTATGTGACAGATAACTAATTGCGCGTGACTGAGGGTCTGATCTTTGTGGGACTCCTTTTAATGTATCCTGGAAACTTCAAACAAATGATTACAATCAATACTGTTAGTCTGTGCCTATGTTACAGGACCAACCCAGCTTAATATGCCTGAATCATTTACTGTTTATCTTGGTGACGTCTTCATGTGCATGAGTCACCAGTTTGGTTGTTTTTTCATTGCAAGAAAATCTACTAAGTCTCTATACCACATTTCTGTGAACTAATACGGGAAAAGCAAGAATGGTATCATAGTCAGGGTACTAGGATTTAAGTGGGTGTATATGACTCAGTTTGTGTCAGAGCCCATACATCCACAGGAGGGGGCTGCTGGTCTAGTTTGTGGTTCGTCTCACTATAACTCCAGCATCTGTTCAGTACCCACAATGCCTGTCTCACATGAAGGTGACATGCCACTCTTCCCCTGCGATCACTCTGGTAACAGTTCTAACTCAATCGCTCTATTGTGATTGTGTTTTGTAACAGATAATCACAGCCTCTGTAGACGGTTCGCTAATGGCGATAAACATGAGGCTGGTGAAAAGCATGTTTGAAAGGCCATCCTGTTGTTGCACTTGAATGCTGTACCACAATACAACATTAACTGCAGCAGATGCTGTGAACTGGAAAATAAAATGACAGTATGAAAAACCTGGGTAACACACTTTATGTAAGTGTTAATAATCATTTACATAACAAAAAAATGACACACTTGAATTTTGCATTTGACCATTCATTAAGCAATATTATGTTGGTCAGACAATATATATATATATATAAAAAAAAAAAAGCAGACCAGATGCTTTTTACTAACGTTTTTAGGGTTCCTGACGTCATGAGCTCCGTCACCAGCACAATACACTTGCGGCCTTTGGAGGGCGACTCCCACGAATCGTAAAAACGCACAATGTTTGGGTGCTGCAGGCCTTTCAACATGCCGGCCTCTTCCTTGAAGCGCTGGCGCTCTGATCTCGACAACTTCCGATCCTGCAAGGACAAGAATAGAAGACATATAAACCTTTTAGCCACTTGTTTTACTTAAATGTGACGAAAACCATACTTAACAGCCATTAATTGCATGTTAATCATTTCTCACTGTGCAGAGAGTATTATAGACGTGCTTTAAACCAAATGCCCTGGCTTTACGTTAAACCTCTATAGCTCATGGGGAAAGTAGAGGGGGGGTCCACTCAACCTTAAATAACGTAACCCGACCCCAGATTCCTGCCAGACCTCCAAAAGAGCCTCTATAGACAGAGCATAAAGCACAGGAGGGGACAAGACTCAACCAGTTTAAACACAAAGTGGTCCTCTTATCCTGTGCTTAATCCCTGTAGGGACCACACACAAAACGCACCTATGAGATAAAGAAACTACAAAAGCTCTGTGCAACTGGTTCAACGTGACCGGACACTACATCATCTCTCTTGACTCTCTAACCGGACCACAAAACCTCACTGATATTCTATCCAGGGTAGCCTGACCTGCCCAATCACAGCAGTGTCAAGGTTTTTGGATGGAACGCACCTTCCTGCGTATGTTGGGTATCCAAGCGTTGACGTCAAAGTTCCTTTCCGGTCACGCTGAGCTCTTTAAACATTGTGCACAAGCCTGATCATTAATCATTATTATGATTGCTCCAGCAACCACCAGTGATGAATTAATCCAGTGGCACTTCGTGGGAAAAAAAAAAGGGCCACTTTTCTGTGGCCTACTTTCACACAACCCAAGCGCTTAAATCATATTTATTACATGAGCACTAATTCCATTCTGCGAAAGACTTGCCCTGCATACCTAGTGGGAAAATTGCAGTGTGCATCTTATAAAGGCTATACGTAAGAGTTCAGTGAGGACACCTACAGATTCTACGGCTATCTGCAGCCAGGCTATTCTGTGTCATTGATGTGCTGCCATTCTAAACTGCTGATGGTGGCATTCTTTCTCCACATTAATGCAGACAGACTCATTCATTTCCTAAATGCACTAACAACCGTACTAGCAGCAGGCATCTGCAACCCATTAAGTCCCACTAATCCCAAAGGACAGTAGAGGGAGAGAGAAACAAAAGGGATTCAGCCTTAGATGGGGGAATGAAAGTGTAAACACTATTGACTAGGGTTCAGTGCAATGAGGGGAGGAAAAAAAAGTGGAGAATGAGAAAATGCTGAAAATACAATGTTCGGCAGTGCAAACATGCACGTCTGTATTCAGGTAGATGGGTAAGAACATGCTGACAGTAGGGATGGGAATCGAAAACCGGTTCTTGTTCAGAACCGGTTCCCAGTGTTTCGATTCCTTGGAATCGTTTGCAAA
>JAUCMS010000079.1:3031827-3092521 GCA_032357445.1 Enteromius radiatus
AGAATTGCCACAAAATAATTAGTTGTATTTTGTTAATTTTACAGAAGAATATTTATTTTATTATGTAATAAATTTTTTCATTGGTGATGCTAATCAACAATTTGTTGTCCCTTTTCATCCAAATGAGAATCGATAAGGGAATCGATAAAGAATTGACTCGTTAAGCAGAATCGAAAATGGAATTGGAATCGCAAAAATCTTATCAATTCCCATCCCTAGCTGACAGTTTAACTGACTTTAACTAACTTTTGATCTGAAAAAAGTGACTGCAGAAGACAACAGTTCACGCTCATGCCCACTACAAAATTGAGTTTGGAAACATTCATGCACTTGCATACAGTTTGCTTTTGGGCCCCTAGACCAAACTTTGAGGCCAAACTTTAAGAAGACTATGCTCTCTGAGTCTCCCCTCTGCAAACAGAGGCCATCTTATTTCCCATCTCACTGCGTCTGTAGATAATCTAATCAATGGCTGATAATGCAGGACAAAGGAAGAGGTCTTCTGCAGCATGCTGGGGGTTGCAGCTCTGCTAGTCTCTCTTCAGGTCTGGGAGAAAAAGACCTCATTGATTGCAACTTAAATGGAGATTTTGCTCTCTCTCTCTCTCTCTCGCTGATAAGACACAGGAAGGATAAACAAGTGTGAGTGAGTGGGCGAGCGTGCGAGAGAGAGTAAGGGAAGTGATGCGTTTAACTTTGGCACCTCGTGCTAGCTTGTCTTGGCAAACCGCAAGCATCACTTTTAGCACCCCGCTTCTCAAAATAAAAACACAGGTGCTTGTGCTCTTCTTAATCATGTGATGCAAATTATTGAGGGTTTGTTTACAGGAGTAAACACAGCTTTAACAGACAACAAACTGTAGGTTAATATACATAAAACCTTTGCAAGTGAAGGCAACGAGATAGAGATAGAGATAGAGACAGAGGGAGAGAGAAATATTTTAAATACCCAAGATGCCCATGTTTAAAGATACTATTTCTTAGAAGACAAAAACAGAATTCTTGGCAGCTGAAAATGGGGCTTCAAAAGGTAAAACACTGAATTACTAAAGAGCAATTTGAATAATTATTAACCTTTCGGACTCTATCTATTGAGTAAATTCTGCCGTTGTGAAAATAAGCATTAATTTCGTTCCAAAAAAGCACTTTTAAACTTTTGAAGGTAGGTGTGTGGGTGTAAAAGAGACCGCATATGTGCCCTTCTTATCTACAAACTAACTCACAGACAAACAGATCAGTTTTTATCTCTAGTTCTGCTTAGCCAGTCACGTGAGCTTGTGCAGTTCGGCGAACAATCAGCTGTTTACTCGACTGTCGCGCACAAAATATCTTTTGGTCTACACCTCTGGCCTGGCATGGAGATATAAACGCAGCTGCGGTGCCCTCCTGTCTGTAAACAAGCCAAAAAATACTGCAGTAACCAGATACAGCAACAAGCTTTTCTAGAGAACTCACCCCTGCTCTTTTCTGAGAAAATAAGCCAAATGCTAATACAATAATGATAATGGACACGATGCCAACTCCTGAAATTGAATTAACACAGAGCTGCTCTGTTTTCCTCAAAAGGTTGAGTCTTTTTTACTGCTGTGCTATTTCTACGGAGTAATAGCACAGATAGTGTTCAGCCCGCAGATGGGAGACTCTCACCTGATAGTGTTTTTGCAGAAGTTGTGTGGGTGCACAATAAGATGCAATAAGACGCACGTGGATGTGGCGGGAACTGGATCAAAGCAGCTTCGACCACATCACAGAGCTGGACTAAATATGCAGTAAGAGCAAACCAAACGTCATTTCAATCAGTGAATCAAATCTGGGGAGCAGGCTGAGAGAGAGGCAGCTGTGAGAGCCGCATGTGAATAACAGCGCACTTGAATAACCCCTGAGATTTGCATTTGTAAAAAGGCAAATAAAACGGATTGGCATGACTCATGCTAGCGGGTTGCATAGCATTCTCGTAGGCAATGCCAGTGGGGAATGGAGCAAACGGTAGATCAAAGCGCTGAGAGATAAGAGCTGGCTTCAGTAAACTGTGAACCTCAACAGTTATAGATAAAACTAGAGGCTCCTGAACTCTGGGATGGTTACCATGTGCGCAATGGGTCAGGCGATGCTCGAGTCCAAACAGAGGTTGCGTGAACCAAACAAATTCTGTCGTTTACCGAATTTCAAAACATTTAGATAATTCAGATGCTTTCTGTCATTTTGCTATAAACAAAAGTTCTGCAATTCCCTACTTTAGAAACTAGCATAGTTCATATATGGTGTGCTGTTTGATAAAACGGTGTCATTTTTAAACAGCAAAAGAAAAAAAACAAGCTCTTAGCATTGATATCACAAAAGTTCTTGTGATATCGAATGTCACATTAAAAATACATGCATTTATAAATTAATGTATTTAATTCCTTAAATAGGTGTATTTAAATATAAGGGAAAGATAAAAATACAGACAGAGTGAATTTTATTTTAAAAGATTAATGAATTAATAAATACATAAATGATGTAATTAGTCAAATAGGCCTATTAAAATTTGAATAAAATATGAATTTTAAAAAGACAATTAAAACATAAAAAAGTGCTGTCAAATGATCAATCCAGATTAATCGCTTCCAAAATAAAAGTGTTTGTTTACATAATGTGAGTATAATGTGTAGATTTAATATATAAATACAAACACATGCATGTACATATGTACATAATTTATTTTTTTAATATGTTCAATTTATTTATATATAACATATAAATTTATACCTGTAAATTAATATAAACATTTTCAAATAAAGCACTATTTTAAATGTGTTACTTGCAATTCCTTTGTTATATAAATTTAGTTTAGGAGCATGAAAAAAAAAAAAAAAAAAAAAAAAAAAAAGCATAACCCAATCTGCCCAATTTTAAACTTAAAATTATGCTGTTTGAAATAACAGATGCAACAATTGTATTACAAGAACTTTTTTGCCTGAATACTTCATATCTTCGCAGAATGAATTTGTAGTCCAGCTGGAACGAACTACTTGAGCTCAGAAAAGTTGTACTTATAACTGTAGGGCTATTATCATTGAAGATTTTCTTAACAGAAGGGGTTTGTTTTAATCGACTACAGAGCTCTGGCAAAACATACAGCCCTCCATAAGCTCATTTTCTCTGCCATAGGAGGAAGTGTTAGTCCTCCGAGTGCAGACAGCTGCTGAGTTCCCTGTGTCTGCCAG
This sequence comes from Enteromius radiatus, assembly GCA_032357445.1. NCBI lineage: Eukaryota > Metazoa > Chordata > Actinopteri > Cypriniformes > Cyprinidae > Enteromius > Enteromius radiatus. The sequence continues at coordinate 3,035,034 of JAUCMS010000079.1, forward strand.
GCTACAGATCTAATGATTCGCATCAGGCCGTGAACGCATCTTTTAAAACACGGCCTGACTGTCCATGCTAAAGTTCACTTCAGCAGTGGAACTTCCCAAACAGTTTACAGAACAAACAGCTGCTTTTCATACACAGCTCATTCATTTCTCTATTTCATGTTCAAAATCTAACAGTTGATCCTTATTCAGTGTATGCTAACACCATCGTGAAATGAAGACCGCATCCTCGGTTACGCTTGCACTGTAATGTGTCACATCTGTCCAATCTCGTGCCAAAAAAAGAATGAAGGGGGGAAAAAAACTGGCCCCAGGCCCTGGTTTCTAAGAACACAAATCCATATCTGTGACAGTACTTTTCCACAATAATGGGATCCAAACTGCAGAACCTTGTTTTGGGCCTCTTGTTTTGCACTCATGCCAGATGCACTGCAAAGCGAACAAGTGTGTGCTTCTGCATTGATGTGCGAAAGTTTAAGATGGTAGAAAAGTGGTACTGTGAGCAACAAAACATACTCTAGGGAAGTAGATTAAAGCTTAATTTCAATACAATAAAACTTCAAGTAAGTATGAAGTTAAACATGTCTGTTCACCTACAGTATAATGATTATTTTCACTGCTTTATGTTATTATGAGCCATTTTGTAAAATATGTAACAAGATCTAAGCTCAGATTCTCCAAACAAGCAGCCAGAGGCCTGAAAAAGTTTGGAGACCCCTGGTTTAACAAGATTCTCGGCAAGCAAGTTATTTAAACAGTCAGCAAATTGCGATTTAATGGCATGATGTTTGAAATCTAACACTTCCCTTTGGGTTTTCTTACCACCGCAGTAATGCGAGAATTCGTCTTAAGTATGTATGTGCATACATATATATATATTCATATGGTGGGCAAGCCTCTGCATACTTGCATACTAGTATTTTTATGGCCTTACTCTAGCAATCAGTGGGCATGCAGAGCACTTAGTCGGAGTTAATGGAAAGACAAAGATTCTGTCCTCCAGGGGGACCTCATTCCCTCTGATCTTCTCCAGGATTCATATTTCACAAACACGGGCGCCAGTCAAACAGTGATTCTAAAAATACCATCCACCACCCCTCCCCTGCTCGCCCGTAGTGTGCTGGGCATGTAGTAGACAGTGGATATAAAATACCAAACCAAATCTAGTCCCAAAATACACTAAGAAAAGTCTGATGAGAGGAAACGACAACTATATACACTCTCAAAAAGGTTTAAAATCTGAGTCCATTAATTTTGCACGGACTGAGTGAAGGAATAATCAGCTTAGCTGCTGTGATGTGCTTGATAACTGTATGAGCAACCCGGCTGATGGACAGATTCGATCACATGACCGCCTGAAAGCCTGTGCTCCATTTCCCAGCTGCACTTAGTAACGGCCGTGACAGGAGTTTAATACGTCAAAACAAGTATGAACCACATCCACTAGGCACATGTGCAACGTCTTTGTTTTGCATGTTGCCTTGATAAAGTGGAAAAAGGGCAGCGGTTCAACACGGAGCCTTCTGGGCGTTTCGGAGCAAAACGGACAACCGATCATAAGTAAAAAAATTACACAGGCTGCACTCGCGCTGTTGCAGACCATTGTAAACATCATAAGACTTTCATTTGACATCGGAGCGGTCCAAATCAACGCATGCCCTGTTTTCCGTCTGCAGGTTGAAAGGCGCATTAAAAAAAACATTAAAGCAGAAATCGCAGTTCTATTCTATTCAATTCACATTTATTTGCATTGCACTTTTCACAATACAAATACTTGCAAAGCTGCTTTAGTAGTATTTAGTAGTAGCTTACCAGTACTGTGTGTTGCAGCCATTTAAGGAAAAGATCTAATAATAGAAACGTTTCTGAAGGCAACAATCCAATAATAAATATTATTTGTGTTGCAATTGCAAATATACATTTTTTTCCACCTTCTTTATTTTGTAAAAAGAATGACCCAGCTGGTAAGATGTTGGCGGTTTGTTTATGATTTGATTATGTTTACTGGATCTCTTACTCTGGTCACATGAAGTCCAGGTCATTGGTTCTAATTTCCCAACTGACGCAGCTCATGCCTTCTGATTAACCAAAGATAAGCATTTAGGACTGCTATGCGCCTTCTAATATTAGTTGAAAAATTTCCTTCATTTTATACATCAAAATGTATTGCAAAAAATGTTTTAGCTTTAGACCAACATACTGAGAAACACTACATGGACTTAAAAGTGACAAAACTGGATTTCCTTGCTCTTTGGATATAAAAGTCATTTACTACTATATGTGGAAATACATGAACATTCACTCATTTTCGATGCAAAAAACTGGTTATTCTTCAAAAAAAAAAAAAAAAACATGAACACATTAATCTATTGGGTAAGCCAATCAGAGTCGAGATTATTTACATATTGAAGCCTTAAAAGTGTAGTAGCACAAAAAACTAACATTATAAGTGGACTTCAGGGGAGAAAATTAAGTAAAATATGGCTCCTTTAAGCAGAAAGTCCAGTTCATTGGGTAAAAGAATTGCAGCGGTGCTGCTCATGCACAACAGTGATTGCTTTGCCCTGCGAGCAGCATTTCTGATAACCTCCTATGTCTCTGTGCAGATCGAGTCATCAAGCCACAGAGGTCCTGAGGGGTTTACACAGAAGAGAAATGACAGAGGAAATGAAAAAGCAAGAGTGCAACAGTCAGGCATCTGCTTTGAATAAGACTGAACAGTTGTTCCTTCAAACGACACTGAGCTAGCTGCAAAACCATGACAGCTTCATCTAGATCTGAAGCATGTTGGACTCCAATTAAGGAAGGAAAACTAAAACTAAAACCCAAAAGATTTGCCATCAATCAGCACTTAACAGACTGCTCAGAACCAGGCCCATGTGTTCAGTGTGGCCTAATTTTTGGAATCTGCAGTTCACCCCCCAGGGTGATTTGGTGGAGAGCATAATTCTGTTATCTTCTAATGAACATTTCGGTTGTCTCTGTTAAGAGTAATGTTTGCTGGGAGGTAAACTAAGGTCAAGGTGAAGGTCTTGTGGGGCAGCTGTTCTGCCTTTGACAAATGGTGATTCTCTGGACAGCTAGTTGACTAGAAAGACCTTTTTTAATGAGGCTGATTTAGGGTCACATGTGTATAGCAACTAAATGCAACTTTTCTATAAGTTTACTGGCAAAAACTGTAATCCCCTACTGCATAAAACATCAGTCCTCAAAAAAGTGAATAATGCACTATAAAATGTGAACGCTGCTCACAGCAGACGATTTAAAATCTGACAGTAATTGTATTGAACATGTTCAATGCACTGAATATGTAATAAAGGCTGAAAGCACAAGGCCTTTTCCAATTTCCAAATTCACCCATACAGCATTTTGTGACAGACTAAGATTTTCATATACAGTCCATATACAATGCTTAAAAATACATTAATCCTGAGTTACAAAATCAGAGTGATATAAATAATTGTAATAGTACTTAAAAAAATTAATAAAACAAAAAACCTTCTAGGATTTTAGAAAGGTTTTATTATTTTTTGTTTCTATTTTTTTGTATTTTAGCATGTCAATATAATTTAAATATTTTTGTACTTTTATTTTGGTAAGCTACACTAAAAGAAAATGAGAAATGTTGCCTTGGAAAGTCACCCAAATAAAATAAAATAAGTTTTTATATCTTTTATTTCCTTGAAAGTTTTTATTTCATGTAACTGAAAAGTTGTTTATGCTTTTAGTTTTGGTTAACTACAACAACCCAGGTTTATAGTTATCATAATGATTTTGGGTTTGAAACCTTAAGGACTCAACTAACTTTTCCTAAGTCGTCCTAGAAACATTGAATCGATAATTTTCCCAATGAATCATTTATTAGGTTCATAGGTTCATTCACCTTTTAAGCGCTTCTATTATATAAATTCATTTGCATTGAGTGCTGTCCGATTCAATAACGGCTTTCCTCCATACTAAAATTCAAATACAAATAGTCATCTACATTAGAGAAACTTTATAGACAGAGTATTTACATTCTGACTCGCCCAATACAATGCAAGATGGATTCCTACATTCAGTACAACCCTGGCCTCATAAAACACTACAAAAAGTAAGACTAAACTAGCTCAGTACATAACTGGAGCTATAAATAAACTGAGAACAATACAGGAGGAAAAAGGAATGCTACAGAGAAAAAAAAAAAGAAAGAAGAGTGAGACAGAGACCGATCAAGATGAGGAGAGAAGCAGTGTAAGCTAAAATAAGGCCCTTTCATGGTCTCACTTTGAACCAGATCCATGTGTCCCTGAGCGCTGTGTGGCCTGCTATGTGGGTCAGAACGACAAGGCACATCTTCAGTACATCTCGCTGCCTGTCACTGGCTTAGGGCTGTGAGGTCAGGAGGTGATGAGCTCTCCGTCAGAGCCAAGCACACAGCAGTCTAGTGTCACCCAGAGACAGGCACCATTGTTCAGCAGGCAGACCAGACATTTACTGAAAACCTGCATGTCGTCTGCTGCAACAACAGTCCTTCTTGATTTCTGGACTCATTCCCCTCCCATTCCCCATGGCCTAATCCATCTTCCATTGAAATAAAACCAGGCTTTAAGCAGGGGTGCATGGTGTGAATGTCAGAGGGAGTTTGGAGTGACAGCCTCGAAGTCTGCAGCCTTAATGTTTTGCTCGGTTGAAATGCTTGGTGTGACACCACTAATAAATCACAAAGAAGCTGGGTGATACACCGCAACTAGCATTCAAATTTACATTGTTAAAAAGTCCAAAAAAGTTAGGAATGCTGAGATATTAGGTCACACCTCTGCATTTCTACCATAATTAGTAAGATATCACAAACTAGACATTTCCGGAACTTTAGAGATATTTTAAATCACATAATCCTATGATCGCCCGGGGAATGCATTGGATTATCTGCATATTGAACTCTAGCCTCTCTGATCCACAATAAAGCTCCTTTTAATCAATATAATGGCTTATTTTTTTATTTGTCACAAACCGAGCAGAGGCAAACAATCTCTGAATGCAACAATGGTCCACTTGTAGTAGTAATGACACAAATCAACTTATAAAAATGTAGTAAAATTAAGGAAAGGTGTTCTTAAACAGGCTGGTATGTTGCTTAATAAATCCCTGAAATAAGCAATTTAGAGTAATCCGAGTCTAGACAGAATAATATGCAGGTTATAGTGACACTCACTACTGTCCTGTACAGCTCTATCGATCATGTTACGAACTGAAATTTAAAGATAGTTAGCCAAAAATAAAAAATGCTGACTTTCATTGTATTAACAAAAATGGTTAAAACTTTAAAATATCTATATAATAAAAGTAAGGCATACTGTTTTTAAAACAACATGAATGTGAATAAATTGTAGAGATTTTGATACTTAACTTAACCCCTTTTAAGGAAACAGAACAACCTAAAAGTACCAAATGCAACTGGTTATCAAGTATCAGATAGCACAACCATACCTATAAAAACTGCCCAAACCTCTCTCTTTATAAACAGTCAAATTCCAAATAAATCAAAGCCCACTCACATTTATAGCTCACAGCCTAAATGGTCCACAGAGCCAGTCATAATCCCCACCAACCCTGAGGGAGATATAAAAGGATAACGTAGGTCCAGGCTTTGTACTTAGCTCTGTACACCTCCACACTCTCAAAGCCTCTCTACAGCACAGTACACGCGCCCCCTCAATTATACAGGGATTAGATGCACTGTAAGATGGGGAAAAAAAAAACACTTTAGTGCATAGCATTCTCTGCACTTTAAATGATGCAGCCTCGTTGAGTATACACATTTAATACAGATGTCACAGCAAATGTCACAAAGAGAGGGCGTAGTAACATGAAACTTGGAACAGTAATGCTTTTCTCTGGATTTTATGAGTCTACATTTTGTACAGTTTAAATGGCAGTCACCAAATTAAGAAGGAAAGCTAATTTGATGTTTAATGAAACCCATATATTTATACTGGGTCAGCGTAATGTGTAACACCATCGGACAATATCTAATAAGCAGCAGCAGGCCCAAATTTGAAGATCTTTAGCAGAAGATTTAGTTTGGAGCAGAGTAACATGCTTCTGTTACATTCTGGCTACAGTTAAACTATTCCATATGAGCGCTCCTCACCTCCAAATGGCTGTTCATGCAGCACACTAACCCAGTTTCCACAGTTGCCCATGATCCTAGAGTAAAAGGTTACATCCAACAACAAAAATAAACTTAACATTGTCTCATGGCAAACATTAGAGCTGAGCAAATACACTAGGACTCATAGCACAAGTTGGGCATGTATGCCTCACCCGACGATGACAGCAAGCCATTGAGCAACAGCTTGTGTACACAGGAGCTTGCAAATACCCTGCAATAACTCATCTCTCACCTTCATTCTTTCCACCTAATGTCCCATTGTCAAAGGCAGGGCAGGTACTTTGTCAAGGGCACACCACGGTGTTCTAATTTAAATGGCCCTTAAATAAGAGTGCAAGCTTAGCATGCAACACTCTGTAAAACATGGAGATAGAAATCATATCTCATATAGGGGCAGGTGTTAATGTGTGCCAACTTGCAAACAGCCATCTATGGTACACCATGCCACTGTTGGAGGATCGGTGGAACTCAAGATAAGTGTACATAGTTAATTTAGCCATTATATGGGTGTGTTTGCAATCTCTTGTTGACCCTATGGACTCAACTTCATTGGGAGATCAAGGCATACAATCTAAAAAAAGTTGTCTTAAAATAGCTTGAATCAAGGATAATGGTTGGACAAGCTAAAACGTGTAATAGAACGCCTTCAATCCTTTCATGATGGGAAAATCTGAAAACTCACTGTGAGAACTGTCACATGAAAAGCAGGTTTGTATATAGGGGTCTTAAGTGGATTCATTATCTGCCGCAGGTAAACAGTAGGGCGAGGATGCCTATGGGGCCGTCATTGCTGCATTCTGCAGCTTTCATTCACATGCTAACTCTCCAGTCATATGAAAATGTAGGTCAAAGTGGAATAAAGCTTAATCACTTTGAGTAATATGCTCAGTCAGAGATTTTAAACAGATTTGTTATCTGGCTGGCCAGTTAGTAAAATGAGTGTGATTCAGAATTATTCCTAGTTCAGAATCCAGCAACCCTTATCTAACTTGCAGATAATTAAAACACAAATCATTGCACATTTCTTTCAAAGCACTGAGAACTGAGAAGAAGACATCGAAAAGGAAACCATGAAGAAAACGGATACAACAAATAATATACTTAACATTTGGTTTTACTTCCCATTAAAAAGGGATTTAAAATGGCAGAAGTCATGATTAAAGGAGGAAAGGAGACCATGAGAATGGAAATGAGAGGCCAGCCTTTCAGAACAATGACACAAAGTCAGTATAGAGGAAATGACACGTCAGTCACTGACAAACAGGAGCCATTTAGCATATATTAAATAGTAATAAAAATGCTAAATCTTACTGGCTAATTTTATACTATAAATAAAACGTTAAAAGATGACCTACACTGAGCATGACTGATGCTTCTGAATAATCCCTCATGGCATCGCATGAGACTTTAAAATTTTTCAAGAAAGAAAGGTCTGCAATACAGTCATTTATGAATAGCAACGTACACTCATAAAACTTGGGTGTGAATTCCTAGGGAGGTGGAACGCATAGGATCTCTGGACCCATATGTATGACTACATCAATAACAGATGTTACTTGTCTACAAGTTATCATTGTGGCATGACACGGTTCAAGAGAACGGGACAAGAATGCAGCTTTTTGCCTGGAGTAACGTAACAGCCATAATGGGATGACTCTTGTGGCATAAATCAAATCTTGTGGAAAATTGTGCAACCGACAACTACACGGGCCATGCTACATTACATATGACAAGGGTGCAGGTCGCACTTCCACAAAGTCTTCTGACTTATCCAGCTAATGAGACTGTTTGACCTCTGAGGTATATCTACTTACAACTAACAACGCCAGAGTTGCCTCCTCCTGAAGCCATTAACAAGAGCAAATAGCTGCGAAATGACATTTCAGACCTCATATACCCTCAACCAAAGCCTTGGGCATTATGATTATTATATAACAAAGATCTCCCAACCTTTCCCAGCATGAACCTTCCTCAATATCACAAATCTTTTCAGTCACCTCAAAATGAACTCCATGCAGTCTGTTTCAAATCAGCCACCTTAGATATGAAAAGATGGGGGGGTTCAAGGGACTTGATTTTTTTTAGCTGTGGGAGGTGGTGGACAAAGTTAATAGGATGTATGGTGAGGAACTTTTATGAGGAGCGCTGCTATTTGTAGATGAAAGGGAGAAAGGACGAGTACAGGTACAATTCTCTTGTCTGTCTGTGGCATTGACGCTAATATACACCTTTGCTCTTTATAACAATGTCCCTGAACGAGGCTGGCTCACCTGTATTCTTTAATGAATGGTGCTAAGCCTGCAATTTTAATGGTGCAAGTAACGAGCAATTAGCTGTACGAGGGCCTGTGCGAGGAGCATCAGCCATTAGAGACAAGTAAAATAAAGATTCTTTCATTAGCTCCAACTGTTTAATTCTGTAGCTCTATTAGAGGAAACGAAAATATTCAAGGCTCATAAGACAAGTAGTTTAAAGACACTTTCAATAGTGGTGGCTTGTGGTGTAGGACATGATGGGCTGTCAGTGGTCACACTTAAATAAAGCAGCAACAAGCCTCTTTCAAACTACCAACTGGTTCCAATGAGTGGTTTAATATTTTGCCATGTAATGCAATGACATATATATTTAAATGTGGCCAAGTTTCCAAACACTTCCTAGGGCCACTGAAATATGTGAACGTGAAGTACGTGGAGGACCGAAAAAAAAAGAAGCTGTCAGGTGACTCTTTAAATAAATCCAGGTGGTTTGTTCAGAGCTATGAATGACAGTTTGCATAGCTGAATTCAGAAGTGTTTGACGTGTGTTGCCTTCTAGAAGCATGAGCAAACATTGTGCACGTAAGAAGGCGCATGAAAGACATGCTCTGTGATATTCAGTTGAAGCACGCATAGTGAAGAGTTCTTTGGAATACGTGCATGCTGTGGAATATTCAATGGAACTAATAGATGGATAATAGAATGGTAGTTTGATTTATGGATTCACCTGCAGCAGGAAATAAGCAATTTCCAAATAACAAAAAACCAACTCCTTCAGGCTTCCATAACACAACGATTACATCAGTGGCAAGAGTGTACGAGGGGTCAGAAAAACAAGAGACCTGAAATACAAGCGAAAACAGAAGGAGTGCACAAATAGAGCCTTATTTTGCTGAGGCCTCTGGATCAGTGCAAAAATCACATGCTTATGGTTTTTTGAGTCGAACTAAGCCAGGCAAAACAAATCATATTTATAGCCGCTCATCGCAAGGCAAATAAGCCAAATTTATCGGTGTAGACAACTTGAGGTCAGATTTACGGACAGCTCCTACAAAAAGCAAGGCTGTTTCTAGAGGGTGTTTCCTTTCAGAACTGCTGATAAACTTTTGCTTCATATCGAGACCTTGCTGAGCCATATGTGTGGTGTGAACATCCTTGAATGAAGAATGGTATGACGTCAAGATCATTCAGAATTGCAAGATAGCGTATCACCACTTCCACAAAACTTGTGACTCATTAAAAAGACCTTAATGTTTGGGCAAAAATATTTGCCACGGTATCTTAAGATGAGCTTCACAGATACTATCAAAATGATTGAAACAATGATAAAGACACTGTATCCCATGTTAGAATTTTATCATTCTAAATATTACATCGGTTTTCAAACAGCCCAAGGCGTGTGAGTCAACTGATGAGTGATCGGAGCCAATCCCACGTTTCTGTCAGGCTTGTTGCCACACGATGGGCGACGTGACATTGGCATGTTGTTGTTTTTGCAAGCCCTCATGACACATAAACTTCCGAATTTACAAAAAGGCTGATATGAATGTCATCAGTGCATTTAAAAAATGTGAAAGCCATTTGCCTCACAGAAAAAAAAACCTAAAAACGTGTTTTACAGCTTTCATTAGAAAAACATGATTTTCCATGCATCTGGAGTGTGCCCAATTACACCTGCTGTGCGGATAGTGAGCTTTACCTGAACAGGAAGCCCTTAAGAGATCCGCTGCCATGGTAACAAAGTCACCAGGTGATTAACAGCAATGATGATCATTCATCAGTGCTACAGCAGGTACCATAGTTCATTACCAGCTGTTAAATGGAATGATACAGCAGAATATTTTCCTCAGTGTAGCTTTCTCAGTACGGTGCTCCCAAACTTAAGTGAGTCAAACCCAACATGACCTTACCAACCAGTGGCATGGCCAGATTCACATGGCAAAACTTGAGGATATGCGATTAGACAAACACTCTCCATCTTTGTGCAGCATACTAGCTGAACTTAATTGCGGAAATGGTGCAAGGGGCCAGCTGTGGCCTGAATCAGCTTGTGTGCTAACAGTCAGAGGGACGTTTGAGGCTCGTAACGTGGTTAATCTGATAGCAGCAGCAACCTCCATTGAGAGCTTGCTTCCTACAGGACGTGACTCATGATTGTGAGAATGTTTGAGGTGCAGTTACAGATTCACATCCGGCAGTATGAGCAAACAACACTCACACAAAAATGTGCAAATATTTCAAGAATCTCAGGAAACTCCTTTGGCATCCAAATCAATCAACACTGATCATGTGTGTTTATGGGACTGGATACACCAGGAAATGCATGCCGTCACTCTTAAACATGACCACTGCCACTTCCTTCTGATCCCATGAGTAACCCTTTAGCTGCATCCAAAATTGCTCCCCATTTCCTAAATAGTGCGTTACATGGGGTGTCGCACATTTTTGTTATTATTTCTTAATCATTGCAAATAACAGACTTATTATATAATTTTACTTTCTGTGAAAAAGCAAAACTTGTAAAGTGTGCATCTATATTACAAAGTCAAATTATTATTATCACTATTAAATATGGTCATCATTTTCCATAGCTAAATATTCTACACCACTATCCATTCTATTCAGAATTCATTCTTGTTCACTTTCACCCCATATAGGACACTATGAGGCAGTTGCTATACAGGAAATAGTGTATGATGCAACATGAAGCTTCCTGTAGTGAGCTTGATGAGGATAAAGATTTCACCTGAGAATGAAAGCAGATGTGCCACAGCAAATAGCTACTGGAATCCTGCAGCTTGCCAAATGAAACAATCCCTTAAAGAAAGAAGGCTTGCATTAATTAATGGAATACGTAATCACCGTTTTAAAGGCCATAAATCCTGTAGACACAAGAGATCAAGAGGTTAAGTAAGTGTAATCTGAGTCGTTGGGTAATGAAGGACATCTGAGCTCTGATTACAGCTGCAGAAGTTGTTGAAAAATGCAAACACTGATATCAATCAGCTACAGTCAGTCAATCAGCTCACAAGAAAAAAATTCCATTCGAAGAAATAAACTTTTGGCATACCATATGGGCTGAAAAGAGCAGAGGCCATTTGGCTGAAAGCCCATGGGGTTCCCAGACCTGACCTTTTGTTGTCCTTTGCCTATCCATAGACATTTAGGCCTGACTCAGGGCTGACGCCATGAGGAACCCGATAGGCCCCTAAGCCTCCTTCTTTCTACCCCTCACCCATACGTTCAATCAGTCAAGGCAATATGCCATACATCTACACATGGTGCTGGTTAGAGCAGAGCCACCCCAGGGACGGGGGCAACTAGAGGTATCAAGCTGCTGACTAGTCACCCCTGACTAGTGTGTTGAGCTGTAGCTTTCAAGCACATTACAAGCAGTGTGATCACTCAAAAAAAGGTAGAGAGAAGAAAACATATGTTAAAGTTACTAGTGTGTCCTGGCTTTTATTAACAACACAGAAACCCCTACAGGTTTCTCTTACACTGTGAAAAAATAGACCCTTTCTAGATAATCAGCATTTCACTAATCTTCTCTCTCAAGAGAGAGGGGCTTACGTAGTCAGAGCATGCATAGAGTGGTCCTAGTTATATATTCATTGCTATGTAAAAGGCAGAGACTGTGTTCTCTGAAAAGTCTCCGATTTTCTGGAGAAAGAATAATGACTGCAGTGATCTGACCAGCTCTCCTACTGAGCTTTTTATTGGGAGATTTGGTTATAGGAGCCAGTGAGTTTGAGAAGCCCATTTTTCTTGGAGTGATTTGAAGATTACAGCCTGTGTATTTAGGGCTGAACTCAAAGAAAAGGGTTTCTGAGATTATGGTCTGCATTTGTAATTGAGCTCTGTGTGGTGTGATCGGCTCCAGTGGTCCAGTTTTGCACCGGCCTATAGTTTAGCTGTCAGGACTGACCCTCAAAAGCACAACTAATACTCCATTGCATACAAAGATGAACAAAGGCAAATCAAAATGCACAGGTCTTTGCCTGTAATTTCTAAAGAAATTAACTTGTTTGATAAAGTTCCAAAAATAAAACTCGTACTTTTTACAGCACTTCTTACGGCAAACCTGCATGACGTTTTATCTGCGGAGCATAAAAGAAATTTAACAACACATCCCATGTGTACTTTTTCCTCATACAACCTACAGGAAATTGGGACAGACAATGTCAATTTACATATATATATATATATATATATATATATAAAATAAATCACAACTTGTGCCCTATATTAAACTTTCGACAGAAAACACACACTTGTTTACAAAGTGTTGGCAAAGAGGGTTCTAATACATTTGTAATAAGCAGGCAGCTGCAGTGAATGCTCACCATGTGTATCACAGAGCACATTGTTAACATGTTATGTTAACAAAAGGTTTTAAAGTCTTTAAATCATTCGCAGGGAGGTCTGCACAGAGGTTTCCCAGCAGTAAATACATTTCACATTTAGGGAACTGACCATAATAGTTCCTATCCCACATATGATGTATTATCTCTTTGCAGGAGAGTTTGTTCTCCTCCCTGAACAATGGGACTCTTGTGAGGCCCTCAATCCTAACATACTCATGAGATGGAGAACTTCACCTCTTGGGAACACAAGGGCAGCACATTTCCATCAACGGTGGAGTAATTTACACAGAAGAGGACGACCTCCGCAGCGATCTGACACATGAGATACACACATGCTAATATCTTGGCTCCGGAAATCATTTCCAAAACTACACTTCCTCGATCAGAAAAGGGCGGATGGTTAAAAATCTCGAATGCGCTTCAACAAATTTCCTTATCTCAAATACTCTTTGACATAGGAAAACATAAAATATTTTAAAATTCCAGCTAATATCACTTTGTTCTGGCCTATTGCTTTTAATCCCGATTTCTCTGTATCTTAAATATTGGCCAGATTAATCAGATTAGTCTAAATTAGGGATTCTAAAAATATCGTGCCTCTTTACAGGCAGTACACTAAAATCTTTCCAAGAAATTTCTAACCAACATAACATACCGCAATCCAATTTTTTAAAATACCTTCAGCTGCGTCATTTCATAAAATTTTTGTCTGATACGGGTAAATTGAGATTTTTTGTAATGAGCAGTTTTTCCAAGGGGTTAATATCCAAAGCTCCATCTAATTCATGTACCTCTTCTTTCGAGAGATTAAAGAGTATGTGGGAAAAAGATTTAGGTCACGAAATTCAAGATACAGATTGGTCTGAAATATGTAACAATTCTCTAAATGTTGGGCATTCATGAACTCAATTATAAATTCATTAACAGAGTTTATCTTGCTTCTTTATGTCTGAAAAAGATTTACAGAAACTCCTCTGATCTTTGTTTTAACAGTAAAAAATGCAAAGAAACATTCCTTTAACGTTTTTGGTATTGTGACAAAATCATTTTTGGAGAAAAGTACATAATTTAAGCCTAATAAAAGTTAAAATTGTATTTGTTATATGGTAGAGTAGAAAATGTGTTGGACTTTCACACCAAGCACTTGTTTCTAATTTTGGTTTATCTGGCAAAGAAATTAATACTTTTATTGTGGTCATCTCCTCAGGTACCCTTTTTTAAAATGTGGTTGTCTCAAGTATGTACACCATTTCCACTCGAGAAACTCACCTATGATATACATCAAAAAAAAGGTCTGATGATTTTTGGAAGCTATGGAGACCTCTTTGATGCTACATTAATAATTTCTCTTGACTCTCTATTCTGTGGTGCATATCTAGCCCCTAGCCTGATTGTATTAATTAGTTTACTTGTTTGTATATTTCCCATTATATTCCATTACTGTATTTGTATGTGCATGTGCATTAAAATAACTGATGATCAATAAAAAACGAAAAAAGAAAAAGAAAAAAAATGGCAAATGACACTTATAAGAAAAGACATTACTGGTGGTGCGTTAACAGCTGTGGTGGGAGGATGAGTGGGGTGAAGCGGATAGGTTGGAGAGGGCTCAAGTTTCTGTCTCTCTGATTAGATGACAGACATCCAAATGGGTGAAGGAGGCGGGTCATGAGAGACCGCTCAGTTGGGGTGAAGTGTGTGTTGATGCAAGCAGCAGGTTTAATGTGACAGCGTAGCATTCCTCACGGCCACACAAGATACGTACAGCTCAGCAATGGGCCCAGATGCACAAAGTTCAGGCATCTGCCCGGCAGCCATGTTGTGGATTGCTTCATCTCTTGGGCACTAAATCTAAACTGATGGCAAGTGTGTGACCGCATGAAAATTCATATGCAGTGCCGATGCCTTTGATGAGAAAAGCAAGTCATGGGAGAGAAAAGCTGGTTTGTAAACTATGAACAAAAAGATTAATAAAAAGAAATATATATATATATATAAATGCTTGATGATTGTATAAACAATCCCTTACAATGATGAATAAAGTTGATGTCTGTTGCATCACAGGAAACTAAATTTAATCCATAATGACCACCCCCCCCCCCAAAAAAAAAACAAACAAACAAATAAATAAATAAATAATAATAATAATAATAAAAAAACACATTCTCTGCCAGTGTGACTGAAATGTGTATATTCATAATCCCTAGGATCACACAAAGGAATTGATGAAAATCTGTTGCCCTTTGACAAGCCTTAGTAATCTCCTTAGATCCTTTTCATGTAATGACAGTTTTCCAACACAGCTGGGACGAGTCAAGACAGTAGCCTAACATTTTCAGTTAAAGTATTGCATTTTTCTTGTTGATCTATTTGATCTTTCCAGTACAAATGTATAAATAATACAAAATTTAAAAAGTAAATAAAGAAATAAATAAAGAAATTTTTGTATAGAAACCTCCGTACTCCGTACTAATTATTCACTAAATTATAATTCTTCAAACTGTGTCTTTGTCATGATGACAGCAGTTTCTCCGGAAAACCATCTGTAAAAAATGCTTTTCGAAAATGCACTATACCCTCCCCTCACGTAATTTTCCCAGATTAGCTCGCTGGACTGAAGAGAATGCAGGAGAAGGGGTAAGAGTGAAAGGAGAGTATTTTGGACTTCTCCCCGGAGTTAGCGCCCATTGCTCAGGGTGTTTATTAGGGCCCTGTAAAGGGAAAGCACCACTGAGCGCTCAGCAGAGCAGAACACGGTTCAGCAGAGGTAAATAAGTGCCGCTCAAAATGTAAATCTCGCGCTGCTGACACCTTTGTCCCACATGAGAGTTATTTATAGGAACAGACGACAGAGAGGTAGCATGCGTTCCAGAGATACAGTCAGGGATTGAGATGCTTTTCCTCAATTTCAAATAAATATCTGAATAAATGAATAATAATAATAAATCTGAAGTAAGAGAGGGAACCAAATCTTGCAGGGTGCACGATAAAGCAATGGGTAAGACATCAGTGCCTCCTTTATCCTTGAACAGGAACACTGATAATCAATGACTGCTTCAAAGAACTTAAGATAAGCAAGCTGTTCGGACGCTTGCTCTAGATGGGCCGAATCTGCAACTTCCAACCAGAATGTTGGGCCTGAATAACGTCATCTTCTGCCTTTGAAATCAGAGAGGTTTATGAGTGTGTGTGGGAAACAGGAACAAAGTAAGAGTCGTCAGTGACTAATAAGGCTTAGATTCATCTTGATGCACAGAAAACCTCCAGCTGACGTTAATATGCTACACCACATTTATGTACACCGTAGAGGCGACAAACTCTGCTGTCATGAAGTACAAGCCAAGGCATGTGTTCAGGTGTAGGTGAGTCACTGAATTAATCAGCTCTCATGAACACCTGTCTGTTGTCTGGATGAATCAGGCCTTTTTATCAGTCTAACTTTCTCAAGAGGCTCCAAAGCTCAACTCAACCACATCCTCCTCCGTAGACCTACCAAACTGACTCAACTCGGTCTACGGAAACCAGCAGAACGGAGAGCTAAACCTTATTATACGCTTGCCATCCTGCCCTCCGGCATCACCTGAAGGGACCTCCATGCTCAAAGAACCAAGAGTTGGAGCCTTATCTATGACTGATTGCTCTTCTTGTTTACACAAGACTATGCACGTAGACCACACAAAAGAACAGCTAATTGTAATTTTGAACCCCGGTGGTAGCATGCTAGTATATCTTTGTTTAAATGAAAGTGCTGCTATAATGAGGAAATTTTGGCTCTTCTTTTTGAAAGGAAACTTTGCAAAACTGTGCAAGTAACTATTAATCACAATTTGACCATAACCAGTCTGCATGTGTCTGCAACTCAGCAAGGAGGAAGTTGTGTGGAGACAGGCATGACCCACTTTTATACCTGGAGTACAGTTTGAGGAGCATTCAGCTGAGAAAAGCAATATTAACCAAAGTTAACCCCTTTTTTTTCACAATTTACTTCTGCACTATTCTAGGCCATTAATGTGGTGTGTTCTTACTTGAAACAAGGTGTTGAATGTTAAAAATGTTATCCCCTCAATGGGCACAGCTTCCCTACATAGATGAAGGAGATGCCTACAGCTAGTGGCAACATCATTTGCATTTGAAACGATACTTCTTGTCTAACGTGCTAGTCATAAGACCTTTTGGTGATGTGTCAACCAGAGTTATAATGATGTGATTTGGGCAACTACCAATAAAGAATGCAGCTCACATGATACACAGTAACACAGAACACCTACTAACAACCAAGTGAAATTCTGTGACAAATTAAATCTTTGTCAGTCCTTTTTTCCAAGAAATTGGATACATCTATGCACTTCAAATAAGTAAAGTTTAATTCATAGGACGAACATCAGGTTCCGAAAGTAAAGCGAAACAAGGAAGCAAGCATTGCTGACCCATCTAGGGCAAAAGCCACTGTGTTTGTAAGAACTAACAGCACAGAGTGAGCTTCCTCATCAGATGTGTTACATACAGGAAGCTGAAGGCTTCCTTTTCCTTTTTGATGATACAAATGCAAAGACTGAATAGACAGCACCAAAACAAGAACACCAGACAGATCAGGAGAGCTCCCGAGAAAATCGAGATGCTTCATCGACCGAGGTCCAAATTCTTGAATGCTGTTCAGCATAGCACAAGTTGGTCTATTAATAGGCATGCCGTTGACGATGCAGAACTCTGCTAAAGCAAAACTTGTAGAATACAGTTAATAATGAAATCTTGGGAAACAAGGCTTCCCGTCAATGACGTAACAAGCTTTATGGTGCTCAGGGTGTTCACTGATCATCAGGGCAGCCTCAAATCCATTAAGCCTGAAAGTGGAGTGAATATGTTTGTTCTAGCAATCACAAGCCTCGGAGCAAAGCGTACCAGATTAGGGCATCAGCCCTGCATTCCATCGGCTTGGGAGAATCACGTGTGAAGCGTCACGGCACCGCCATTCCAACGGGCTCCGTCTGGAATCAGAAGAACTTGCAGCGATTAGGATGGCCCGACACGAACAAGACTGCAGGGCTTCCACACTGGAGCTTCAAAAATGCTTTCTATGCAGAGTGAAAAAAACACTATACTCCAATATTTATGAACATGGAGGTGGACTGAATGTGCAATGAATGTTTTAGACTGCCTATGCTCTTCACATTTAAACACACAATGAATCCAAGAGTAGGATTATCTACATACGTGGAACATAATTTAGGTCAGATGGATGTCCACCGATGCTCATCTCTCCTTTTACCCCACTAACCTATGCAGGGTCACAGACAGGTCACCATCACGTGGGAACTTCCAGCAAGGCAGGAACCAGCCACCTGACTGTCACATTCCACATGGAAGAGGCAGAAGACAGAAAAACTGATGCAAGGGAAGGAATGTTGAAGGGTCATTGGGGACTTAGTAGGAAGTAGTTTTATAAGGAAACGGATTTACAACTTCAGGTGAAATACACAAGAATAATATTCACAGAATAACAATCACTATCATTTCACAAGTGCGGGACAGTCAAGCTAACAGGTTTACTGTAAGAAATTGCATAACTCAACTAATCAGAATAGAGCTTGCCTAGTCTATGTGCAATATCCACAAATCGTGGCTGTGTCATTTGAGACTTAGTATACAATGATATGGGAGGGTCACCGTGACCGACATAGAGCATCAATGTACAGTTGGGCACAACAGCTGAGCTGAGATTGTGCCACACTTGGTTTTTCATTCCCGAAGTTCATGTGAGAGCTGAAACATTCCCTCGAGCCAACTCTGCCCCACGTCATTACCCAAAACTGTCTGCTCCAGTTCTGACCATGGAGTGGAACGACAGCAGCAGATGAGGTGTGGCTATTTTTAGCTTGTAAATGGGGGAAGAAAATCAAGATTCTGGAATGAATGAATATTTTTTATTTTTTGCTTCCTGGTTTGGGGTCACTGAGAGGTGTCTAGAATGATGTGTGTTACTGCAGAGGATGTGTTGAGCTTGCTTGAGCATACCGAATTAAGTCAACCTCTGGCAGGAGAGGTTGGGTCCTAGTTTTGCACCCATAACAGGGGGTTTAACACAGCCTTGGAATGACGTAACAGACCCTGACAACCCAATAAACACCAGCTATCGTTGATACAGCTCAGGCTACACTTCTAGCACTTGCATTTATAAAGGTGTGACAGTGCTAAAGTATTTCTGACATATAGCAGAAACAGCCTGCTGCAGCTCCAATTAAACAAGACGCATTCCTTCGGATTGAGTGGCGCACTATCACATACGTGTAATGAGATTTGGAAGAGTGGGGAAAAAAAACATTTAAAAAACTTATTTTTCAGTAAATTCAGGCTTTCTTGGAAAAATTAGCATGTTATGCACACTGGTCTGATGACATGTCCTGACTTACTTTACTTTTACAGACTACACATGAAATAGATCTATATACTTCATAAGTCTGAGCTCTTAATTAATGAGAGAGAGGTAGACTTGGCCCAAAATGTACTTCACAGAAATAAGTGAATGCAAAAGCTTCAAAAGCTTATTTTACACTGTGCTAAAAGGTCTTCAGGACTTTTTGTTAACCATTTCAGCCAAGCACTCGGCTAAAAAGAAACCTACTTATGCTCATCAAACTCCAAAACATCTTACATCCGTCCAGCTATTCTGAGCTTTCAGCTTGGTTTGTGGTTGGGTGAGGCAGACAATACTCGCGAGAGCCTCATTCAATCGACTGCCCCCCCCCCCCCTTTATGTTTTTTTGTCCTCCTTTAAAGCTGACGTCCTGCCACAAGAATCCAGAGAATGTGAACGCGAAACAGCCACTGAAATCTGGGCGGAGTTGTGGGTCCAACTAGACCACTCTGCAAAAAGCCACTTCAAGAGCAGCCTCTAAGATGCTCGTCATACAGGATACAAGGTTTACATGCTTCCAAATATAGGGTAAGCTACGTCATTGGAACAAAATCACAGACTGAAAAACTGAAACCAGATTGAGTCCTTTGAACATTCAAAAAATACCTGCAATCAATTTGATTAACTAATCAGAATATTAAGCATGCAATTGGACTAACTATTCTAACTGATTAGCACCCCTATTCGGAATATAAACGGTGATGATGCACCACTGACAACAAACTACAACAAATGGGGTCAGTAGGGTGAAGGTACTTGAGGGTGAGACTGAATGCTAATAGTACTATGTGTGTGTGTGTAAACAAAATCTTAAGAGGCTTATTGAATAAAATGAGGGGCAGTTAGGACAAGGGGCTGAGGTGAGCAATGAAACGTGAGGAATTTATTGCCCTCCCATTGTGACCTTTAACACACTTACGCTACCTACACAACCACCAGCACAGAGAGACGATGAGGAGATCGCGAGAGATCAAACCACATTTTCCTCACAAGTCTTGAAACTTGAATTACAGTGTTCCATATCACACGCTATAGATCAGGATCTCAAAGAGGAGATGAGCACAGTGTTGCAGGACTGGGCTCCAACAAGCCTCAGCAGGCAAAAAAACTCCCATGTCAAAGATAGACGAGCAGCTGTATAAGATTACGCATTCTTTTGGAAGGAGTACAACCTGCTTTATGTTACCTGTGAAGCATTTATATTAAAGGACCTGTCCTTTAGAGAGTTACTATATATACACTAACTTGCTTGTTGCAGATACCTGCATTCAAAAATGTTTTCGTGTACGTGCATAAATATAACGCTGAAAAAAAAATTTTAATGCGTTACTAAGCAAATGTCAAGTTATCACATGGAGCGAAGTGGAGAGGAACTGACAGACTCAGTAGTAGGAAATAGATTTATTATGAATCTAGTGAGAAGTGAAACCGCAACAGCCTCAAAACTTGAGCGGAAGACAAGAAGGACAAGAGAATCCTTTCAAGAAGAAAGAGTATATGTGTTGAATGCACACATTTTCTGCTTTGCATACACTTTTGTGTCATTGTGCAACTGTAGAGGTTTAAACAAAGATTACCTTGGAAAAAACATCAGATCCACATTTAAGGGGAGATAAAACAGCACAAGTGAAACTTAATGCCAATCAGATAGCATCTAACAATGGCACAGCCTTCAGTATATTTCCATTTACAATGACATCTTTTTTCCTTCCAGTCAGTGTAAGACACAATGGATGAACTCACATACACACGGGCCAGTACTGTAAATGAGGAAGGAGATCAGCGCTTGCAAATGAAGGAAGCGTTGCTCCTGTCTTTGTCTTTCTTACTCCTTTGGAAAAAAAAATGGATTTCAACAATGAAAAGGGAAACGGCTATGGCTGGGATCCATGGGATTGGATTTCTTCCTCAACTGTTCCCCTAACATCCTCTGCATTATTCACAAATGACGACACTCTCTCTGGGGCATGTCTCTTTTAAACAGACCCGGTGTTTAGGCACCTCCTGCACAAATTCCTGCACTGGGCTATCTCACAGCTAGCATATGGTGATAAGGCTGATGGTGCGACAGCCGCATAGTTTTAAATAGTTTAGGGTCAAAATCTCAGTGAACAACTTGCATCTGGATCAGAGTATGCATTTGTGTATGCATGGACATAGGACCCTGTGTAAGTGTGTGCGCATGTGTTTAGACAACTAATTGCAAGTGGTTTCCATTCCTCAAGTCCACTGGAAAAGCTCATGAAGAGAAAAAAAAAAAAGTGTGTTTAATGTTTGAAGAAGTGGATGTTAACCAGCTTACACACCATTAGGGAACTAAAATCACATTAAAATCACACATTATACTATTTTACACAACTATACAGTTTTTTCAAAAAAATGGGTAAGAGCACGTTAGAGTAAAGAAAACATGAGTGGGTATCATCATCTGAAATTTATAAGCCAAATCACCACATCTCTCTTTTACCAGGGCACACAATTTGAAGTATCATCAACATTCGTAGCACAAACTGTACAGGACACATTACACACCAACGCTTAATACTAAGGGTCAGGGGTTTGTTAAACAAGTATGAGTAATACTATGTGCTGCTTGCTAAGTGAAGATTAACATCACATCCAAAATATTATGACTGCACCCTGCTTTGTTTCAGCTCTGTAACTATTTGGCATTTTAGGAAAACATTTGGCAGAGAGATAGATGGGAATGAAGTGCAGAGATGGAGGGGGACTGAATTCTTCACAGTGTATTTAGCTCTTGCTCACCCTTTCATGTCTTTACCATTATAATTCAGCTGAATAGAAAAACAAAAGCGTAAAGAGATGCCTCGGCTCCCATTAGGACAGCCCTTTCTCGCATCTCCCTGAATCCATGAGGAATGAATTGGGGAGGGGTGTCAGCCTTTGTCATCCTACTAGCTCATCTATGATTCAACACATGATGTGAGGACAAGAGAGACCCATTTTTAATCCAATAAAAATATTCAGAGTGATAAGGATTTACTGATGCATGCTGGGTAACTAAAGCCACTATTCAAACAACTGATGGCACAATTCTTGCTACTAAATATGTAATAATTGCCTGCTAATGGAGGAACTGGAGAACATTACAACGTCAGACAAATAGGAGGAAATGTTTGAGTAAATCCATGGAAAGAAACGAATTCCCAAGTGATCTCAAATGCGAGAAAAAAAACAAGCTTGGCAGATGGGAAATAGAGCAGTTTAGATGTCTCATTAACAAAGTTGACTAGATAATCTTCTTTCCTCTTCTGCATCCAAGAAAAGTCTCTTTCACTGATGTCCAGTAAGGCTTCAAATACTTTACAACTACTAAAGAGTCCTGAAAATGAAAGAGACAGAGTGAAAAAGAGAGAGAGAGAGAGAGAGAAAGTGGGGGCGGACACAAAGCAACCCTCCCTGATGTCCTAGTATTGCTCACCCCTTGATTCTCTTCCTGCGCCCTCCCTTTGTCAAAGCAATCTGGGGGTTTTCAGTGGCCAGACCTCTGCTCCTGCTTGGCCTTTGACACTTGAATTACTTAGATGGTTAAAATTCATCTTTAAATGCAGAGCACACCCCCCTTTAAGCAAGCGTCCACACTTCATAATGCTATTTTGCTTCCACCAATGCACATCAGTTCAAACTCCTCGACGTGACCATCCGCTCTTACATTCCACAGTCTTCCAACCCACCCGGCGCACTGCATATTTTGCACCCTTTCATCCGTATGTGCTTTGACATGTTTATGTAATGGTTTAAATCTATGAACGCTTGGGAGGAATTACTAAAGCAGTCTGATATCAGTCTGCCCCGTGTGTATAACAGTTCAGTTTATGCACAAGGACCTTCACCAGGCAACTAACAACAATCCATCTTTATCTGTGTGCAGTTATACTTGCTTCACGAACGGTCCATACTGAGTAGAAACTAGATACCAGGACGAACACAGAGGGTCTTGTGATATTTAAAGGAAACACTCGAGCCTGTATGTAATGAGATCCAACTGAGTTTTACTTGCCAAGACCCAATTTGTCAGATTTAGATGTCAAGGTGTTATTAAAAAAAATACAAAATGTCCTAATGTAGCTCTACTTTTGGTTTGAAACTAAAATAGCTCTGTCAAGAGAGTAACAGACTTCAATGCAAATAACATTTTGTAAGCGGCATGAATGTAGATGTGAGTGTGTGACCAACACAATGTCCAGAGGCAAATACAATGGTTCTCAACAAGAAGGCTGCAGAATTATTCAAATGAATAGATTATTATTAACACAATTTGTATTAAAATGACATGAAAAGCCTCTTTCTTGAAACTTCTAGAGAATTGTTTTTAAATCAGGGGTCTTAGAGTCAAAGTGATTGAGATCAATTGCACTAACACTATAGTGGCAGCACTGAAAATGCAACACATCCTAAATTTGCGATCTATTTAGTTTTTGAATGCAACAATGAACAATATAAATCAAACTAACATTGGGCATTCTAGAAATATATTAATTTAACCACTTCCTGATATGCAAATTATACTTATATCAGGAATTCATGACAATACAATTGTGCTTTGCACTGCTGCAGCCACTGCCATAGGATATACAAGTGTAAAATTTCTTGATTTTGTCTTTCAGGTTACTGTGATGGCAGCCAACGGTTTGAAAAGAACTTTGCTGACTCGGTTGGTTAACACGTAGGGGTTTTTACAGCTAACTATCTGAATAAGCATTTATAATTACACCAAGCATGACAGCATAACCTGCATGCACATGTACAGTATGTTTTGGGCCTAAACTGCAACTTCACCAAAGTTGTTCTTCACCCACATCCTGTAGGGGCACCATAAGAACCATGCATGACCACAAAACTGCACAAACAAGTTACACCATCATGACTTCCTGTTGTAAGCCTGGAATTCATTTTTGAATTGATCGCTCTGCTGTTGTCACAGGAACACTTTGAAGAGTTCACATCGAACAAAATACAGATGAACATAATTGATAACATGGTAGCTTCTTACCTGAAGTTCGCACCATGCTACTTCCACCGTAGTCTCCGTGTCCAAGCCCTTGTAGACGGTTTTGAACGAGCCACGTCCAATCTCGATGTCAAATTTCAGGAAACGTCCATCGGGTGAGGTGCCCACAGCTTTGGTCTCCACTTCTTCAGCCTCCTGAAACTTCTTCTCAGCCTCCCTCTGCTCAGCTTCGGCACGGGCCCTCGCCACCCCTTTCTCCTCCTCTTCCTCTTCACGTTTCTCTGCTACTCCGCTCTCCTGCTCCTTGTCGGGCACATCGCTGGACTCCTTCTCTGTCATCCCAAGGGCCTCGCTCTGCCTCACACCCACATCCTGCACAGATGGGCTCTGTACCTCCACAATCCCATCAACCCCAGCAGCTCTCCCATCCTCTGCATGTTCTTCCAATACGACACCTGAAACACTCACTTGGGTGTCAATGATAACGTCAGGTGCCGAACCCAGCACCACAGGCACAATGAACTGCTCGCAGTCCGGAGGCGAGGTGAGGATGCAGGCTTTGCTGGGCAAGTCCAGGGCTGTGGCATTGGAGTCACAGATGACGCTACGCCTAAAAAATCTGTGCTCAGCCGTCTTCAGATCTTTATCCATGGTGTGGCGTCGTTTTCTGACCTCCGTGTCTAGCTTCTCACCCACCAGCGAGTCTGAACCGGAGCCGTTCACATTCTTTGGAGGTGGAGGGGCCAAGAAGGTCACCACCTTGTTGGGATTTTCCAACGACATCTCTCCAAGAAAAAAAAAAACAATCTTAAATGTATAAATAAATTATGAAAAAAACTCAAATGTAAACCTTGACCTTTTGCAGAAATTTCCTCTTTCTGCTTTTGACTGTGGCACAAAAAGCCTATGAAAAAAAATAATAAAAGCTCACGTGAACCACAGAGTTTGCTGGAAGGCCCCCTCCGTGGGGTATTCTTACTAACAGTTACTCTTACAGTGTAAGGGGCCAGAGCCCAAGAGAGGAGGTGTTCTTTTATAAACGTAAAAGAACAAGACACAGTCACTGAGAGGCAAGCACTGATGGTGACAGACAAAAACTGTCAAATCCACTTCATCCATCCTGCAGTGACCCGGAGACAGCCGTCATTGGGCATAAGGGACCGCAAGAAGGAAAAGGGCAAGAGCCTTGATGTTCTTCAGACCTTCAGAGTGCAGGAAACCTGGCTCCGAAACCCAAAATCCAGGTCCAGGTTACTACAAGAGACATATAAAAAACATATTAATTGTACACTCAAGCTTATGTTTCCTGGTTTAAAAGCACTAAAAGCTGTTCTCCATTATATTCAGCATTTTAAAAATATAACAACAGCATCACTTATCTGATAAATTATACATATTAAGTTGTTTTTACTAAATATATTTGTAAACAGCATTATATTTCAGTATTACATTTAAAGCAGCTACAAAAGTTGACATTAAATGGAAACGTAAGCCACTTCGACTCGAAGACTAACTCGGTTTTCTGTGCGTGTGACTGCTGGGTTTTCACAGGTGTTCGGTTTCAATCGTATAAATATAAAAAAAATAAAATACCGTGCCTCAAAATGTCAACAAAACAAACCGTCTAATGGTAGATGAACACGTCTACTGCGCACGCGGGGGTCGCGAGACGGGTCGCCCTGGTTACGTGGGGTGGCCAACTGAGATTTGGGGGATTTTTGTAATTCTCCAGCAAAAGACAAGCACAAAACTCAAACAACCTCTGGCGTATTTTACATTTCAGACGCATTTATACGGTTAAAAGTTATCAGCGACGCGTTTGAAAAGTTGTCAAGTAACGGCGAACGTTGGTAGCGAGACTCATTCCTAAAATAATGCCGCGCGCGTTTAATAGCGTTTTTTGAACAGGAAGCGCTCACGAATACACAGACGCAAAATACCAGACTATAAGACAAAATATATATTTCATATCGCATGCCTGTCAGCACATAATAAATAAGCAGAGGTTTATGACCAGGTATATAAAATATCCGCTGCAATGAAAAAATAGGACGCTGGCCAGCGATTACCTTTCGTATCGTCATATCCATTCCCCTCAGATGTAGACAAAGCGACAGCTGCAGTTGCTTGAGTTGACCGCGCGAATAATTTAAGAGAGGTAATCGCCAAATAGTAATGAAGACGACAAAGAATCACGGCTGGGGAACCGAATGGTCAGAGAATACAAATTCCATAGATTTAGCAGAGCTACGTGCTGTTTGCTCTACAGGCCAAGTTCAACACGGGGCTGGTGGATCCAACGTGATGCAATGACTCTACTAAATTCGGTATCCAGCGTATCGATGTATCCCGTGACAAAACATTATGACAAATCAACAACAGAGTCCGGTTCCGGTCGACTGCTCGCGGATCCGCTGCAAACCAGCGAATTTCTTCCTTTCACGTGAACAATGCAACAACATCCACTGCGGTCTGCGTTCGCTGCTGTCGAGCCGGCTGAGTCGCTCTCCTTATGCAGCAGTCGACAAATGACAACTGGTAGCCTCCATATGCAGCATTAGGGTTTCTCTGGAAGTGCTGCTCTTAGATCGGGTGGTGTTATTAAGACTCCAGTCTGTCACGTTGGTTTTAGCTCCGAGGCTGCTGCTGCTGCTGCTGCTGTCTACCCTCCCACTGACTGAATACTGACAGCAGAGACGCCAGACGACAGTTTCTCACAACAGCCTGAGGAGGTCGCTGTTTCCTTCCTCAATTTATTTACAAAATTGCCGTGCAAAAATTGATTCCTTTTCTTGAGCAGCAAGTTAAAATGTATGCAGTTTTCTTCAAGCGGTCTATACCTTTGTTTGCAATGCAAATTCATATCTTGTCCTAAATGTGACATTCTCAATGTCAGTGTATCCTTATCTGAGAGTTTTTTGACAGGTGGTGTAGTGTGCCTCTCTTATCTAAAGTGCTTATTAAGAGCTTGATTCAAGTTGGACCACAGCACAGATGCCAATTTATCTAGTTTGCCTAGTCCTTCAGGGGGAAAAGTGCATGCACATAAACTGGGAGTTAGTAGATAATAATTAGTAATATGCATCATGAAGCAATTTTTTAAATGCTATTTAAAAAGATATCCAACAATGAGAGCAAAAGCTAAAATACCATATTAACCATGAGTGATAAGTACTTTATTTAAAAAGACGATTAAGATTAATTTACGGTAAGCAAGATTTCATTTATGCATTTTAAATATTTAATTATGCATAGCCTATCTCCTTGGATTGGGGTATACATTTTATTGTATATGTTTGCAAAACTTGGCACATTAAGTTTTATATTCTTTAAATAAAATATTAATACTAGTTTAGGAAATGGCAAACACATGTTGAATTGATGTTACATGGAAAGTGTAAATTCAAATAAAGAAACATTGTTTCTCTTTTAGACATTGTTTCCTCACAGCCTATTAATATGAAGATAACAATTGTTTTTCTTTTTTGCATTCCCTTCCTCCACAGATGGCAAACCCGCAGATTCTCTGTGGAGGCCACACTGCTACATAAAACCACCTGTGGGGTCCAAAGAGGTGACACAAGTATGTGCAAGATGTGCTACTCCAGTAAGACAGTAAGGTGTCGAGGTCACGGTATGTGTCTTTGATTGCACTCTGAGAAGCTGTTTGTTTTGGGTGCATTGACTGTGGGATGGGTACACTTTGTTCCCCTGCCCAAATGAAGGCAGTGATTGAGGTCTGTTGACATACAGGTCAATTGAGAGCATGTGGAAATTTCACACTGTTAAGAATAACACTGGTAAGAAGACCGCATTAGCAAACATTAACAAACCTTTCACTATTTGACTAATTAATTTGCGCAAACAGAATGTGTCAAATGAGTCCACAAGAAGCAGAGGTTTAAAGTTCAAACACTTAAAACGTTGACTTTGGAAATAATGGAATGTTTTTATCAGCTGTTTGGGCTCTCATTCTGACGGCACCCATTCACTGCAGAGGATCCATTGGTGAGCAAATGCTCATTTAAAATTAGCGGCAATTCGACGTCAATTGCTTGAATTCAATTCAAATAAATCATGCAAAAACCATGGAACCAAATAAATAAGTAACAAATGTAAAAAGAAATCACTTATAGATTGATGGCCAAAATATTTATTAAGGTGCTTTTGCATATATTTTGAAACTCTTGTCAATCAGCTCGACGGTTCATATGAAAAATCTTCTATTATGTGCACATCCAAGGGTAAATTTTCATTTTATTCATTTATTTCTTTAAGCGGGTGTGAAAATTAGATTAGAGAAGTAACAAAACAAGGACTGAGAAAGAATAAAACCTAAATATAATGTAGCTTCAGTACATAAGTTTATCCACTAGGCGGTGGTAATGAGTGAATGAGAAAAACATGCGTGCATATACAGTGCATTTGATAATTCATTATGATAAATATAATTTAGTATATTTAAACATTATGCTAGTCCCCTCAGTGTGCATTACTGGGTATTGTATTTAGACTGGCCTTTAAGATCACTGCAACACTCCGGAAGGTAAATATTTACTTTGAAATTGAAACAATGCACTAGCTAAATGAGTGTGAGTAGGGTTATCTTAAAGTCACCATGTCAAATGCCTGCTGGAAAGTTTTACATTCCCTTGTAAAGAGCCACTGGATGTCCACGCATGCTATTCTTTCAGCACACTTGTATGCAAAGTCAGGTCACATACAGTATAGTTTAGAGAATATGCAGACTCACTTCATTCAAATTCAAGCTCATGTACCACGAAACATTCCAGCTCGAAAGGAAGAAAATGTTGCCCAACTTTTTTTTTTCCTTACATATTGTGTGTAAAAAAAGGTTCCTTTTTATTTAACTGAGCTTTAAACAATCTAAATGTGACGTTTCAGTAAATGTATATGTATTGCATAACACAAATGAACATGGGTATCTGACATAAAACAATAAAGCTTAACATTTAGTCTTGTGACATGATGACAGATGACCTGTCAATTATCTGTGCTTTTGTTCAAATTTCTAAAGCTAGAAAAAATGTACAGCACCCGCACCAGAGTTCAGAGGCTGGGTGGAGTCTATCTATTGGAAAAAAAAACCATTCAAAGCTATTTTGTTGATTAACGTAAAGGAAATGTCTTGAATTTGTTCATTAGGTCTTCATTTGAAAAAAATTCTACTTCTCAGAAGAGTCAGATGATTTTGGTTTTTAAAGAAATGAATACATTTATTTATCATGGGCGTATACAATTGCTCAAAAGTAAACTTTACTGTAAACTAAAATTTTGTTTCCAGTAAATGCTATTCTGATGAACTTTCTATTCATAGAAGAAAGTTTCCACAAAATACAACTACTTTTTTTTAAGCATCAAACGAGCTCATTAGAATGGTATAATGGCTTCTGAACTCAGGTTTGACAGCAGAGAAGTAAATTATATTTTTAAAATAGATTACTTAAAATGATAATTGCTGTTTTTACTGTAATCAAAACAATGCAGCCTTACATACACAGCACATTAGCTCACACACAGACAGAGAAAGGCAATGTATTGGCCACTTGGACCAGATTCCAACATGGATAGAAGTTAATTTTAATTCAATCTATTTTAGGCCTCAGAGTGGTCATCTGCTCTGGCTTAGTGTTTGAGGTTACATGCAGAGATGTTTTGGGCACTCGCGGAGCACAAAGAACCACAAATGCCACATGTCCACCACTATTGCAGCTGCGATGGCACACAGCCCATACACTGTGTCAGTCACTGTAGCTGCTAATGCCTCGTTGTGTATTTTAGGAGATGAGCGAGTGAGTGACCAGCACGAGCTGTCACTGTGGGAACAGTCAAAGAGAGCAAACACGCTGCTTAGTTCATCACAGATGAAACAAAAAGTCCACCCAAAAATGTTAATTTGCTGAAAATGTACCCTTAGGTCATCTAAGATGAGTTTGTTTCTTCATCAGAACAGATTTGGAGACATTTAGCATTAGCACTTGCTGCTTGGCAGTGAATGGGTGCCGTCAGAATGAGAGTCCAAACAGCTGATAAAAACATTACAATAATCCACAAGCAATCCACACGACTCCAGTCAATAAGTTCATGTTTTTTATAAAGTGAAACATGTTTGTAAGTAACAAATCCATCATTAAGACATTTTACTAACATTTGAGTCCTCTATTCTGAATAAGGAGTGAAATATTGTTTTTTATATATATATATAAGTATTGTTTATTGATTCTCATTCTGACGGCACCCATTCACTGAGAGTCCTGATGAAGAAACTAACTCCTCTACATCTTGGGGTGAACTATTGAAGCTCCTGATGAGTGAACCTTCGTTTAAAATGGCAAAAATGTCTCTACATCCATCTATTACCCTCTCACATGACTTTTTTTGACCCCTCCTTGCTCTTTTTGAGGCCCGTGCAGAACCTCAGCAAACACAGGCACATGTTTAACATGCTTGCATCGGGGCAGTGCAGTTAAAAGAGCCTTCTGCCAATCCACACCTTTAATGGAGGCTGTTCTTCAGCTTCGTTTGATGCTTTCCTCTCTGTGTCTGTAATTACAGCAATTATTATTCTCTCTTGTGACTTTGTGAGTCAAACCACTATTGTGACTGCATAATGGGACGTTATGTGCCTCGCTTGGATAATTGCTAACAAGAAAACAAGCAGGTCACTGCCGTCTTGGATGAAAATATCCATTTCGTGCTTTAATACCGGACACGCTTTATCCAAATGCTCACTGTTATCTAATATGCGAGAGTATCCCAAGGCCACATTGTCAGAAGAAAGTGTCTCGTAACACCACACGGCTGCTAATGTGTAATGTGTGTCAGACCGCTGTGGTGTGCTGGTTTGTGTATGATGGCTTGAAATGCAATATGCATAATATTGTGTTTTAATCACACAATATGTGGTCACACCTAAGCGTCTGCAGCATTACGACATTGATGGTCGTAATAGATTCAGAAAAGCCAGTAGTTTAGGTTTGGTCTTTGTGGAGAGCCAGTCCCACCCTCCATAAATGTCAAGGGCATGTGAAATGATTCTAAACTCTTTGCTAAAAGTAGCCATATCCAGGCCCTAGATAAGATTTCCTCTTTTAAGGTTCTTTTTGTCCTTTTAAAGACTTTCGTTGTGATTCAATAAAACAAAACATCACACAGGTTTAGAATGACACGCAGGGTGAGTGACACAATTTTGATTTCTAAATAAACTATTGCTTTAAAGCTGTATGAAATAAAGGTTCTTCACGATGCCATAGAAGAACCTTTTTGTCTAAATGGTTCCGTAAAGAACCTTTAACATCTGAAGAACCTTTCTTGATCACAAAAGTTTCTTTGTAGTGAAAGAAGGGTCTTAAAAAAGAACCTTGGATCGAATGGTTCTCTGTGGAACCAAAAAAGATTCTTCTATGGCATTGCTGTGAAAAAAACCTTTTAAGCACTTTTTGAGAGTGTGTGTAATTTCTGCATGACTAATTGTAAAAGTAACAGTGGATTAAAAACTGTCTGCCATTGTACATCCAAACAGGCATTTCGTTGGTTGAATCAGAACTTGACATACCGGACCGCTCAAACAGATATTGATTGAAATAGTCAGTGTTTGCACTTCTCTGGAAATTTAGCTTAGCTTATTTAAAGTAGCCTCTGCATTTTAAACTAGCAGGAGATGGTATTTTAGCTATGAAAACATTAGACACATTTATCACTGTTTGCCTGTGTTCCGAATTCAGTCTTTTTGTGTGCTTTATATTAAACCACGTACCACATATTGACCACACATTTATAAAAATATCAAAATGTTGCATTTTAAGTGTTGGGTGAGTGAATGTGCCTTTTACTGGATGGCTGAATCTGAGTCTAATTATACTGCCTGGGCACTTGAACAAGAAACTTTCTTCTTTCTTCTCTTTGCAGACAGTGATTACATTGGCTTTAGTGTATTTGACTGGTTTACTGTTTACAAAGGAGAGCTCAGTTTTGTTGTGACCCAGTCCAGTGGGCTGGATTTAAAAAAAAAGAAAAAAAGAATGAATAACACACTTGTTTGCCTGGATGGCCATCCTTGCTATGTGCCATGAATTTCTTCAAAAGCTTTTACCAACTTTCTTACTTTCCCTTTCTGAGGAACTCTGAGCGTATCTGGACTCTGATTCATCCGTTGAGCAGCAGCAACAGTCATCTGGGACCATGCCAGCAGCAAGAGGACGTACAGATCTACAGGTACGCTGAGATGTCTAGAAGCTGTTGGTATTTCTTTGGAGGCTGCGACATGGCATTCCTTATTTTTTTTCTTTTGCTCTCTGTCCTGCTCCGTCCTCACATCGAGATGCAGAATGTCCTGTGTATTTAGAGGAAGGTAATCATGTAGGTCTTCTGAAGCTGAGCATTATTCAAAGAATCCATCAAATATCAATTAGTGATAGACTGCAAAGGCTGACTGAACCTTTAATGTACCTGATGATCAACACAACATGCACTTACCAGACTATTACTGTGGTTCGGGAGGATTGTCGCAAACCTCTGACAGCCATGGCTTCTCAGGGAGAGAATGACAAGACTGGGAAAGCTGGAAATTGTTCAGTAAAAATCAGTCTCTTGAAGTGCAATTCTGAAAAAGCTTAAATTTCGTGATGTTTTTGGATGGCTTGTACAATCTCAGATCTGACTGTAACAAGCGATTCTGAATTGTTTCTTATAGGATTTTAAGAGGTTTTAAAACAAAATAATTTAGAAATGAATTTAGAAAATGAATTTGGCTCCTTCAAGTGAGCCAAATTTTCACTGGTACTAAAAAAAGACAACAGTTCACCCAAAAATTAAACATCTGTCATCTGTAATTTACTTACATAAATACCCATATATCATTACAAACCTGGATTACTTACTTTCTTCTGTGGAACACAGAAAATATTGTGGAAAATGCATGTTTTTTTATGCAGTGGATATCGGCAGGATAATATATTATAGAATATTATTGCATTATAATTTTAATACAATTTTAATTATTCCTACAATTTTTAATTTTAATTATTCTTATGCATATTTGTCTGGAAACTGACTTTTATTTTTAGCATTCTTTTATGAATGAGTTTATTTAATAATATAAAAATAAGTGCCTTAAATGCCACTTTTGAACAATTTAATGCATCCTTGCGCAATAAAAGTATTTATTTATTAAAAAAGACATTGCTAATCCAACTTTTGAACAATATATTCTTCTGTGCAGTGAACTTTGCCTCTAAGGTTTTATTCAGTGACTTTTTCAGAGGTGCATCTATTATTAGTGGCATATATTAACGGACAGATTCCTGCGGGATTTGTTTGTTACAGGACTATATCCATCTTGTGCCAGTAAATGTCCAAATGTCATATCTGCTGACCTGTTAATTTTTTAACAACATTATGTTATTATCTTCAATAACATGCTGCCAGAGCAGCAGAGAGAGAAATTAGTTATGAAACTAAGGTCTCAGCGCGGTCACTTGCTGCAGAACGCCACACCATCATGTGTCCGAGAAGCGCAGATGGCTGGGTCTCCAATCTAATCCACAGTCCTGACAGTGAGTTTAGGATCCCATTTCCTCAGGATTACACAGCGCTCACAGGCAGGGCAGTTGGAGTACTATACGATGTTACAGAGCACGCTGATCCCTGTGAAAATGATTGCTAGATAATGCCTTGATTAAAACAGGGGCCATGGGGGTTCAACAGATGTAAAATGGTTTAAGGAGGTACATCTGACCTTAGCTGCATTACTGGTACTCAGTTTTACCCTAGGGGTGAAAAGAAGTAATGTCACTTACATAAAAGTTAGGTTTTTACTTCTTTTCCGTTTTGAGATTTAGGCCTATAAAAAAACTATTGAAACTGTACAATGTACAGTAAAAAGCTGTAATAGACATTTCAGACAATTTTACAGTAAAATACCATTTTTCTAAGTGAAAAAGAATGTAAAATTTACAGGGACCAGAAATTGCGTTGCGTTTAAAATGTTGAAATACCGGTTTCTTTTTAGTTTTTCCTTATTAGTTGTGCTTTTTAGGGTTGTATGCTACATTTAATGTTGTTAAATGAATGTTTATTGCATATTTCAGTTTAATGAGTCTCACCATGATGGTGTTTAGTGTTTATTTGAAGGACACTGAGCACTATACTGCATGTGATGGGCTTTGGTACTTGGTACTTTAGTAGGTTGGTATATTAACATTATATCAGTTAATGAAATTACGGTATTTAACTGTAAATTTTAACAAGCCTAAAATATGTATTTTTCACTGTAGAATTTAGGCAACCACAGCTGATTTTATTTTTACAGCGTGGCTGTTTTTATCAGTGCAAATCTTTAGTGCAGTGCAAGATTCTCTCCAGCCGTTTCTTATATTCTCCACTGAAACATTTGGAGTGTCTTTGTGAAGAACAACATGATGACTGGCATTTCTGGGAATTGGCTACTACTCTTTGACCTGATGGCACCATGGTGCCACTTCATCCAGGCTCTAAAGTGGGCAGTAGCACCTGATCTGGCATCTCTCACACTAGTGTCAAACATTTGAATGCATTTCCTTCAACTTTGTGTCATTTTGTGCTTTTCCCCTTCATGAGTGTCTCAGAAGGAAGGCGTGTGGAATTTATATTGAATTTCCGTGGAAATCCAAGCAACGTACAAATCTGTCTGGCTTGCAGCCCTGGATAATGTCCCATGATGCAGTGCTGCTGTTGCAGTAACAATAACAGCTAATGCTCTAATGCACCCAGGAATGCTGGGAGATTTAAGTGTCTCCAGATGTGGAATGAAACACAGATTTGCAGTTATGCTATCATCCATGAAGGGGTCCTATTAAGTGCACTCACATGATGAAATGTAAATGTGACTTGTAAATGTAAATGAGGGCATGAGCTCATGAGGTTTTACACTGAATGCCAATGTGTTATGTAAGAGCACTCAACAGGGTTATTGGTAATTAGGTTTGTTTGCTATATAATAACACAGTGTTTAATGTTTAACTCTCCTCCTGCAGCCGTCTGTCGGTTGGAGGTTTGGTCACTGTGGTGACAGTTGGACGCAGATGTCTATAGTTCTGTGTTCTGTTTTTATGAAGACATTTAGTAGGAGGAAATAATAGGAGAAATTAATGTTTCCAAAAAAAGGCTTGTTGAATAATAACACTTTACTGTATATTATGACAAGCACAATGGATGTAAGAAATAGTTTGTGAATTATTCAATTTCCGGGCATAAAATTGGCTGGGAATGCCGCCCATGCAAGCATTATATAATGTGTGTCTGGACATTGTCATTCTAGGACATTTAATCACAAAAACTCTCTAGTTAGTTAATGGTTAGTTCCCTTACTTTATATGATTAGTCTTTTTACAGATTTTTCCGTTTTTGGAAGCTAAAACTTTTGCGTGTTGCTACTGCATTTTTTACAGTATATTTTTAAGGACCTTAAGGATCAGTGGTAAAATTGTTTATTTGTTATTTAAAGTTATTTTATTATTTAACTGCCTACTTGTAAGCAGTTGCCTTTTAAATACCTTTATGTGTGAATGGCATTACTGTTGCGCTTATCTGAAGTATACATGTTTATCTTTTTTCAAATCTGAAAGTGAGAAGGATGACATATTTACTCTTTAGAG
This sequence comes from Enteromius radiatus, assembly GCA_032357445.1. Classification (NCBI taxonomy): domain Eukaryota; kingdom Metazoa; phylum Chordata; class Actinopteri; order Cypriniformes; family Cyprinidae; genus Enteromius; species Enteromius radiatus. The sequence continues at coordinate 3,070,845 of JAUCMS010000079.1, forward strand.
TAAATGTTGTGATATATCTTTATGATTTGTATTTTTCTGTGTAGCTTACACTGATACTGACAGTCTAGTGTCAGATAATGCAAGCTAAGAGTTTTCTCTGTCATTCACGTCTTTTCTCAAGAGCTTCCCTCCTTCAAGTGAGCCAACTCTTCATACCACTGGAACCACACCAGACCCTCGCTGACTGACATGTTTAACCGAGTCAGAAGTTTTCACATTTTTCATCTTTGGGACACCCACGGTAGTGGGAATTGGTATATGTCAGTGAAGTGATGCAGTGTACACGCTGGCAGTGTGACCCAACAGGCCATGGTATGCTCTGGATTGAAGGCTGATGGGGTCTTCAGGGGTCAGAGTTATCAGAATGAGATATGTGCAAATCCTCTCACCTGTGGGACAGGGGAATGGGGCCTGTACATGGGCCTCTCTGTGAGAGATCTCACACGCAACATGTGGCACCGGCCCGTGAACACATCCGTGAGCCCCCCACAGACCCGATAAGCTCTTTGATAGAATGGTTAAAAAGTAACAACTGAAAGAAAATTGAAACTGGCAGGGTTCCGCTGTTGCCGTGTGTCTAGAGAATGTTTGTTTAAAGTTATCGACTGACACTACAGCTATATATGAGTGAATAATGTCTAACTGGAGGTCGTGATAGTGTCACGTCTGTGATGAAACGCCTTGAAGTTTTTGATTTAGTGTCTCAGTGACAACATGATTATTGCTTTGTGTGTTTGACATTATACACAGTTCAGCAGATCTATGGATTATAAGCACTCTTATATACAGTGACTTTTGCATTTTCTACACTATACACTAAAAAGCCAAAGCAAGATCAAAGATCAAGGCAAGTGGCATTTTTCAAAACATGTCAAATATAATATAATATACATATAATATATAACATATGTGATCCTGGGCTATAAAACCTGTCATAACCTTGACACAGGTATATGGGTATATTTGTAGCAATGGCCAACAATACATTCTAGGCTATACTGTAGGTCAAAATGATCAAAAATCATTTGGATCATGTTCCATGAAGATATTTAGAAAATTTCCTATTGTAAATATGTCAAATGCCATTTTTGATTAGTAATATGCATTACTAAGGACTTTATATGGGCAACTTTCAAGGCGATATTATCTCAATATTTTGATATATTTTTGCACCCTCAGATTCCAGATCTTTAAATAATTGTGTCTCAGCTAAATATTGTTCTATCCTAACAAACCATACTTCAATGGTAAGCTTATTTATTCTTAATTCAGATTATGTATTACACAAAATTATATACAACTGTGGTCCAAGGTCACATTTTATAACTGCTATTGAGCAAGGGCATGCTGTATTTTTAACCAAATATAAATAAATAAATGAAATACATACAAAGTCTGATACTTTGAGGGTGTCAAATATTATGGAAACATGGCTGTTGTTAATGTCATGGACACCTGTGTATACTTGTCAAACACGTGAAGAAGTTCATTTGTCGATGCCCAGAAAGTTTTGAGACCATCAGAACTCATAACATCAGCCATCACACTTTGTTCCAGTTGTTTTCATACAGCAGGCATGTGTAGCCGTTGTCCTTCAGGCTTCGCTGGTGTAGGACACACACATGGCACTGCTGGATGAGTGTTTGAACATGGCTTGTCACTGACAGCATGATTGATCGCTCGTGGGTCAGCTGTCAGTTTAACTTACTTTATCCAGTCACATCTGTCTGCTTTTCTTCTTCGACAGTACTTTTTAAAGAGAAGGAAATTCTGTTTTTGGTGGGCCAAACCAGTGGGTGCTCCTCAATGAAAGACAGGAAAGCCCTGGAGGAAAGTCTCATGCTGAGATGTCACATGTGAAGCAAAACAAGTGGGGTTTTCTGGGGTCGTGCCTTCTGTTTCAAATAAGATTCTTTGGGAATCATGTGTGCCCCTCTGACACGAAGCATTTTCCATAGAGTAGACAGAAACGTCATGTTACCGCAGAGCTAAGAAAGCATTGCGTGTGGCCTTCACAGAGAAGGCAATCCCAGAATGCACTGCGAAACACACAGTGAAAATAATTGTCTGAGATGGCAGATGATTCGAGAGATATGGAAGCCCGTTTCTGCCACTGAATTAAAAATAAAAAAGGTAATTGTAGCTTTTTATCTCACAATTCTGACTTTTTTTCTCAGGATTGCATGATACAAACTCCCAATTTTTACTTATTTTCTCACAGTTGTGAGATATATCTCATAATTGCAAATTATAAAGTCACAATTGTGGGGAGGTCATACAGGCACGGGGAGGCCACACACACTACTGAGCCTCATTTTGACTTGTTTGAAGGACATTACATCAAAGTTGGATCAGCCTGGAGTGTGACTCCAAATCCAGACCTCCATGGGTTAATACATTTGATTTCCAATGATAATATTTTTTGAGCAGCATATAAAGCATATGTAAGAGGTTATATAACCATCTCCTGTTATATAACTTTTCCTTCTTCCTACAGACTCTCGGCCAATCTGTTTTCACTTTAGAACATGCTAGGCTGTGCATTAACCTGTGTCCTTCAGCCACAAAGAGGACCTCGTACTCTGGTATGAGAGGCATGTGTGTTAAATACGCTGTTGGCCTGTTTCACACTCATATAACGTGGGTGTGGATTTAAAAGCAGTCATTGGTTTGTCCCATATGACACCGACAGCGACCCAGCAGCCTTTGTGTCTAGAGTCCAGCTGCTTTAATGATGTACTGATTGATTCCAGCTTTCCGTGTGCGTGTAAGGCACAGTGAGTCGTTTGTGCCTTTTTAAAGCAGCGAGAAAGGTGTGAAGTCTTTTTATTAAGGATGTGTTGTGGTCAGCAGGCAGTGCTTGGATAATATGAGACTCTGGACCACAAAGCAATGCTTTGTAAACCAATTCAAGTGTGTTTTTATGTTGCAACCTTGAATGTTGCACCACCTTTTTCTGTGGTATCAAGAAAGTAGATGCCATGACTTTGGGTTTCCATGCGCTTCATCTGACTGGAACGAATTTCCCAGACGAATACACGATGAGTTTGTCACTGTTTGGCATCTGTCCATCCTGTTGTCAGAAGAGACGCAAGTCGTTTGATGTATTCTGAGATATTTTTGTCGGCTGTTCGACTTGTTCAGAGACTTTCCTGTCTCTTTGATTGATGTGCGCACACAAATGCACAAAAACATTTCTGTTTTTCTTCACGTCTTTGAACTCCATGTTTGCCCTTAGATTTCTGTTTTTGACTTTCACAAAGGAATTGCTGCATTGTTGTATTTTCGCGAACAGAATGTACTTTCCACCCTGGCTAATAATCACATTTTTTGATATTTTTAAGACATACACATAAAAGTGCATTTGCAAAGGACATTCTCACACTACAGTATATGCCCACTGGGAAAAAAAACGATGTGTGCAAGTGGATATTTAAAATTAATATGGTAAAAAATACTGCATTTTTGAATGCTAATATTTTGAGTACAACTGTACTGTGTGTGTGTGTGTGTGTGTGTATAAACTAAAACTAATAAAATGTATAAATACAGTATATATAATAAATAAATAAATATTAGATATTCATAAATAAATAATTTTAATAATAAATAGATATGTTATTAAGAATATAGAGTAGACACTAAAAAATAAACAATAAAAAAGAGACAAAAACACAATAAAATTACAATTCCTCAAGTTAAAGTGAAAATATCCAAGTAAAATGTCATTAAAATATTAAAATATAATAACATTAATGTATATGTATATATTTATAATGTATATGTGTAAATGTCAAAATTAATATAAAATAACAATAATTAAATAATTAAATAAAATAATGTACATAAAAAAATACTGCACATAATTACAATGAGTGTTAGGAAAATAAGACATTATGTATTTAATTAGATTATTTAGTACTTTATTTATTTAAAATTAACAAGTAAAACATTTTTAATAATAATAATACATTTTTCTTTCATTTTTCATTTTGTGTAACCTTTTCCCCATTTTAAAAGCAACATCTGAAAACAAAATGTCACTGTAGTGAAACCACATCAGTGCAATTTTTCTCTGAGCAGTTCTTCCAACACCCGGTGGAAGTATCTCAGACACTACATGGCCTTCAGAGCGGGATGAGTCATCACAGCCACATAAATCTGAAGTCAGCCTGCACGAGAGACTCATCTCAGCACACACACACACACACACACACACGCAGATAATAAAGCCTAATGCGTTTTTCAGCCACTCCAGCAGTCATTTGACAAACTGGACGTTCCACTGTAATATGACACCAGTGCTTTGTGCCGTGGGCCATAACTCCCATGATGCTTCCACACGCTCACAGAGAAAAGCCTGTCTCCCTCTAGCTGCTGTTTGTTAACTCACTGACCAGCAGAGCACTGTATTCAGTATGAAAGACATTCCAGCTCATGTGACTACAGCAGCCATGACTAAAGCTGTCAGCCGCTTCGGTGTTTTCCAGAGCTGCAGCTGCCCAATCCAGGCCATTTCACTGCCCTGCCCTGCCCATACCAACACACACACATTCACACGTCCTCTAACTTTAGAGTGTGTTAACCTAAAGACACAATTAAAGAGCACTGGCATAATCATAATGTATAAATCTGAGGGACTTCGAGGTCAGTCTGACAGAGTTAAATGCCTGCAGTATAATCATCTGTTATTTTGAATGCGCTATAAATTTCCCTGAAAATATCTGGTGCCCTCTTTTATGATTACAGGCCAGTGATGGTAATGAGAGAATCGTGGAAATTGTTCACAAGTGGGGAAAATGGGTTGGTCTCGCTGCAAGTATGCAGTTTTATCTTATGGCTTGTTGCTAGGATGGGAATACAAATATGTACCAGTTCAGATCAAGCATAGAAGATTTGGCATAGGGTAATAGAGGAATATGAGTTTATCAGAGAAATGTCAAATGTGTGGGCATGTGTTTGGACTGCTTCCAGTTACTGTGCTACATTATTATGAAACCATGAATATAAGTAAAAAAAGTGCATGAAAAAGGTCTAAATAAAATAAAATAGACTATATAAATGTATTTAATTAAAATACATGTATGAATATTCCAAACTGACTTTTAATTTTTGTTTGTTTATATATACACTATATAGTTTATATATATATATCTATATATTATGTGTTTTATGCAAAACTGCTGTGATAATTACAAAATAATTCTTAAGTGAAATAAAATTTCATATTATTTTCATTTAAATAACATTTTTCATTTACATTATTGTAAATGAAAATTTCAATATTTAAATATTGCAATATTTACTGCAGTTCTTTATTAAGAAACATAGTCATGAACAGGCATGGTCAGACAACAGCAAACAGGGCAATGGAGGAATGGAAGAATTGTGGTCTGGGTACACAGATCAGGGAAAACAAATTTATTAAGATTGCCAGAGTGTGACTGTGCTATATAAACAGTGTGTGGTGGGCTGCAGCTGTGGGTGCTGATTACAAGTGCGAGCAGGTGTGAGTGAGCAATGCATGATGGGAATCTGAGTCTGTGTGTAATGTCCAATGGTGGTGTCAATGGTGCAGTGGTGGATGGGAAATGAAGTCCAAAATGAAAGTAAGAGTCCTGTGTGTGGATGATAGGTGTTCTCTGGCGGAGCTTGACAATTTAAATTGAATATACTTTTCTTTTCTTTTTTCTTCTTCTTTTCTGTTCGTTTTTTTTTTTTTTTCAAATCAAATGAAACTCTTTAAAGGATTAGTTCACCCCAAAATGAAAATTCTGTCGTTAATAACGCACCCTCATGTCATTTCAAACACATAAGACCTTTGTTCATCTTCGCATATGTTGTTATACTCTCTAAAATGGCAAAGATGTAAGTCAGGGGAGAAGAATGATAAATTATGTTATTTTTGTTTTCTTTGCACAAAAAAAGTATTCTCGCAAAACTGAAGTCACTGATATCACATGAACTGTTTTACTGATGGTTTTACTACGTTTCTGGATCTGGGACTATTTCAGTTGTATTGCTGTCTATGGAGGGACAGATGGCTCGCTGACATCATCATTTGTATTCTGAAGATGAACGAAGGTCTTATGGGTTTGGAACGACACAAGGGTAAGTAATTAAAAACAGAATTGAGGTTTTTGGGTGAACTAACCCTTTAACATCTCCTTCTTTCAGGCTTCATGCCACGCCACACAGTGGAGCGTTGTGAGATGTTTCTGTGGGCACATTGAGTTTACATCATGCCAGAGCCTCGGCCTGCTGGAATCCTGTTTGTCTGAGGTCATGTTTTCATAGGGAGGGACAACAGAGAGAGAGCTCAGGGGAGATATAGAATAAACCAGGGTGAAACAGGGTGATAAGATGGTGCTGGAAAACTCAACTGACCTCCACCCGAGCTCAGGAACCTGCTCCACACATCCTCTGCTCCTCCATTTACACTCCTGTCTCCTCTTTTGTCTCTTTATTATTGTTTCAGACAGGGACAGAGAGCCCTGAGCCCAGCGCCGCAGATAAACTCTTTATCAAAGGACAGAGAAGGACAGAGTGTGTGTGTGGCTATTGTGCCTTCTGCATGTCATTTCTGAAGCAATTTTTAGACACTATACGAGTGTTTGCTTCGTTGCTGGGTTAACCCCGAACATCATGACCCAGTTTATAGAAGTGGCACCCCCGTCGTCCCATTAAAACCCAGCAGAACACAGTCAAAATCACTTGGAAATCAGGACAAACTCACTTTTATTTTAATATAAAAATGTTTTTCTGCAAAGCTGGCGTTATAAAAATGACAAAAAACATCTTACTATAATATTTAATCTTGGAGAAAAGAAAACAACAACACAGAAATCACTTTAAAAGTCTGTTTTCAGTTGAGGACGTCCCTAAACGTTCCCAGAGGGGGAGTTTGGTCAGATTTAGCTCACTTTTGGGGACAATTTTGGCCTAAAACTATAGTTATGTCTACACACACACACACACACACACAAAGTGAGTTTTACTCTCTTTTTTTTTCTTTTTTTTAATAATTAATTATATTTTTATGTGAAGTAATGATAAAAAAATAAATAAAACTATTTTTTAGTGTTAGAAATATAAATAATTATTTAAAAAGTCTGTTTTCAATTGAGGACGTCCCTAAATGTTCCCAAAGGGAAGTTTGACCGGATTTAGCTCACTTTTTGGGACAATTTTAGCCTAAAACTATAGTTAAGTCTGCACACACACACACACACACACACACACACAGACTGACTTTAACTTTAAAAAATATATATATAAAAATTATTGTATTTTTATGCAAAGAAATTATTTTAAAAAATGAATAATTTTTAATAATAATAAAAAAAAATGTAATAAGTAAGCTTTCAATTGAGGACATCTCTAAATCTTCCCAAAGGGAAGTTTGATCAGATTTAGCTCACTTTTGAGGACAGTTTTGGACAAAAATTACAGGCAAGCACACACACACACACACACACATTTGCAAAATGCAAAATCCTTATTTTAAAAAATTAACTACTTTTTATGTTTTTATGGTTTTTTTTTTATTTTATGTAAAGCTGCTATAAAAATATTTAAAAAACACTTTTTGCATTTTAAAATAAATAAGTGACAAAAATGAATGAAAATGAGTGAATTGAGGGATGTCCCCAAAGAAGGGTTTGGTCATATTTAACTCTTTTGGGGACAGTTTTGCTGACACACACACACACACACATATTCGCTGTCATCATGTATTCACTCCAGTGACAGCGCCGGGACACCCGATCCGACCATTTTCTCGTCCTCATGTCACTACAGGAAATATAAAGAATGTTTGGTGGGTTCATGGAAAAGCAAAGGTAGGAATTTTATCCTGAAGTTTAAAGTGTAAAGTAAACATTTCCTGTTGTCTGCCTCCTCACACACTGGTATGGCAGGGTCAGGGATGATATGAGTATATATGAATTCTGTAAGAGCAGCGTCTCCCCCCTTGGGCTCCATTATGACTTTGCACTTTGCCAAACAGGGTGTGTGTGTGTGTGTGTGTGTGTGGTTTTTTATGCTACCCCAAAGTTTATTGCTATGAGAGTTTGCTTTTCCATCTCATGGAGGTCTCATTCGTGCCTTTGCCTCACATATATCTCCTAAAACTCTTTATTGGAAGAAACTTTAACACTCATGGAATCTTTCTGTTCCACAAAGGTTCTTTACAGTGGAAAAATGTTCTTTAGATTTTTAAACTGTTTAACAATAAAGGTTCTAAAAGTGTTTTTTGTTTATTAATTCATTTATTTATTCAGCAGTGATAACACAGAATAACTCTTTTTGAGTCCCTAAAGAACATTTCAGTGTGAAGAACAAAATTCTAAAGAACCTTTCTCCACTATAAAGAAGCTTGAAATGTTCTATATACGTTCTTCAAAGGTTCTTAATGGCATTAAAACATATTCATAAAAGCTAATCAGGCTGATATACACATTTCAATTTACTGACCAAAAAATGCTGATGACTCATCCTGCACTCACTCGTTTAGTCCAGTCAAATGCTTTCTAAAATGACAATACCCTTCCCCTGATAGCAAATACTGTATTTATGACAAATCGTCTGTGATTTAAATGAAACTGTTGGCATAATGTCCTACCCAAATTTCCTGTTTAGGAAAGCTCTTTTCTCCTGTGGGTACAGTAAATCTATAAAGCTATCATTTCTTTCATGAAGTCTAGAGGCAGGACGTCACCAAAGGTTATGAGTGAAAACAAAGACTCACAGTCTAACAGAAAACACATTTTCAGCATCTCAGACCCCCTGCAGAATTGGAGTCTGAGAGAGTGGGTGAGGGGTATTGTGGGTAGATAAACCCAAAGCCTGCCTTCATGTGTGTGTGTGTGTGAACATATGGAGAGAAGAGAAACTGGGGATGTCTCATGTGGTGTCTAACAGATTTGGTGAGCCACCACCTCAAAAGAAGAACCAAGGCTTTTCTTTCTCTATTTGCTATTTCTGTATCTAAATCAGCTGTTTTCTCAGTCTCTAATTAGCCACATCCGCATGACAAATTCAAATGAAGTCAGCCACACAGTTAATACACAAACTCCTTCCTCTGCCTGTGCGAAACAGCACCTGTTCCCAGTCTCCTGAATGAGCACAATAGTAGCAGCAGAGACACACAGCGACAGGAAGTCAGCACAGGTGACAGTCTGTGTGAGAAAATTACTTAAATAGTTTATTACAGTGTCATTTTAGGAGTTTTAATCAAATATTTAAATCTATAGCCATATAATAATAATATAATATGATATAATATATAATTTTGTTATCATTTATTTGTTTATAAATTTACTTTTTTTTTTTACTGTTGTACAGCTGTATTTACAGTAAGAACAACAATTATTAAAATTAAATTAATTATAAATAAAGTTAATTAAAAATAAATATACACATGAAATAAATAAGTAGATGATGATGATAATAATAAGTAATTATTATATTTATGCCAAACATAAAATATATAAATGATGTTGATGATAACAATAAAAGCAATAATTATTACAATTAAAATAATTAAAAAACAAAAATAAAAAATGAATGAAAAATTAAATAAATTAATTTTTTTTAAGTACAGTATATTATTAGTAATTCTATATTATATTTATATAATTTATAAGTAATTCTAGATAAATAAATCCATACATTAAATAAGCAATGATGATATTACTACTACTAATAGTTGCTGTTACAGTTATGTATGTATTTATTCTAACAACAATAAATAAATATTGTTTTATTTATTTATGAATATTATACATTTTATTATTTAAATAATTATTTTTATATATATATGTATTTATTACATACATGTAATTGTTTTATCATTATGTATCATCTTTATTTACATACAAATATACTACATTTTATTCTTATTATTACCTTTAATTGTGATCATGTTATGGCATGGGTATATGTGTGTGTGAGGTCACAGGGTTCATTGGGTGTGACAGCTGCCTCAGGCTCTGTGGGCGGGGAAGGGGCGTGTCCCATCACATCCCCTCCACCTCCACTTTACCCTTTTTTTTATATGAAGTGAAGACGTTCCAGTGTTTATAGCAACTGTCATCATAAACATAGCGTGACCCTCTTCACATCCAAACAGCCCGCAATACGCCCCACGGATAACTTCATTTAGACACAGAAAAGAAATCTGTTATTGCACAAACGCAGGCACACTGTCAGTGATAAAAGGCCCAGTTTTATTGGTTTATACAAACTGAAACAGTTCATATGCAGTCTGTTAAACATGCTCTCACAAGCACTTCTTTTCTTAATGGAGGAATAAACAACAGCTTGAGCGCCAGGCATAGATTTATACTTTAGTTATACAGAAGCGATACACTACAAGGCCTTCGATGTTTTATTGTAAATCAATTACTACATAACGAAGAAACTATGCTATACTACAATACAGGCTCCTAGTATACACTAAAAACCAAAAAGTAGGGAAAATTTCATTTAGACATTACTAGTTTTGCACCTCCAGTTGAGTGAATAATTCAATGACTCAGTCATAAATGAGCTGTTTTAATAGAGGTCTACATCATCGAGGCCGACTCATTTTTACTCGTGAGGTGTAAATTACTGTCATTTATTTCATCTTGTGTTTCAGTCCTGAATGAATAAATGTGTTTAAAGGAATCAGGTGATGATTCATGAGCAAAAAAACGAATAATTCAAATGACTCATTCACATATCGCCACCTAATGGTAACAAAGTAACTTGTAGCAAGAATTTAAGTGCCTCTATGGGTAATGAAAGCATCAAATTCTGTTTTTCCTCAACAAAAGGTTGACATGTCTTATAATATTTGCCTTATAATATGCATTGTATCTATTTTTTTTAACCTTACTTGTTGCACGATTTTCTCAAGTATTCGTTTTTCCAAACCCCTCCTTTATTCTGCATCTTGCACTTTTCTCATCTTGAGACATACATTCATTTTCAAATTTAAAAAAAAATGGTCAAATAAGGCTGTCTAAACAAACATGTACAGGGCATTATAAATGTAAAATACTGACTCTCTCAGATTTTTATGAGACGTCTTAAAATGTCTTTAAGCAAATATGTTTTTTGTCCCCTACAGTTGCTGGGGAACTGAGGGTTACTGTATCTAGCATTCCCAGAATACCCTGGGCCTCTACTGACCTGTCAACACATTCCTAAAGCTCCATTCACTCTCTAATTGGCTAGGACGTCAATGCAATCATGCTCCTGATTGGCTCACCTCTGAAAGCTCTGAAGCAACATACTGTATATAACTTTACAGACTCTGTTTACACCGATCCCCTGTTGCTGTGACAACACTGATGGTGAATGTTGCAATACCTTAAAGTTCTGACATATTCTTATGTAACTGGATGTGTGTTGATTGATTTTTTACATTTAGGGCCTAGAAATATGAAGTCAGAGGTCATGCTATACATATGAACTCACTTGGAAACACTGCCAGGGTGTCCAACAGGAAGGAAGTGAGTGTTTTATAGACGTTTAAGGCCAAATGGTAAAGTCAGCACTTTAGATTTTGCATGGTTGCAAGTAGCTTTTATATCAGATGAAACGTATAAACCGGTTTTAAATCCTTCATCACATCCCAGCATGTCAGAGCACAGAATGGCACAAAAAAAAAAAAAAAAACGTGTAGTCATAAAATCGCACAATATTATCATCGTAACAAGAAACCCATTGAGACAAAAAGAGCTTTGTTTTACAACACACCCCATACCACAATATAGAGGAAAGGGCTTTTATGAGAAGCTTTCAGAACTTATAATGCCTTTGGGGAAAACATCGTTCCAATGCTTCCATTGTTTTAAAAGTTTGAAATGAACAGTATTATGTCTTTGTAAGTAAACAGAAGTGACTCTCGGTTCATGGGATGGTGCTTCTGGTTTAAAAGGTGAGAGGCTCATAACTTGAAAGCGCATTGATGAAAAAAGGAAATGGAGGGCGAGATGGATCTGACCCAGAAGCCCGGCCATTTGACCATTTCCTGACTTCAAAATGATACTTAAGTCACAGGCTAAACTAGGAAAGACGAGAGTTAGTCCGTTTCCCACAACATCAATCTTCTGGGTCAGTGCTGGTGTCCTCGTTCAGATTTTTTTGTTTTCAGGGTTTCATGAGAAATTATAAACGACAAAACGATCATTTCTGTATGGTTGATAAGGTGCTTTTCTTGGCACAAGGGTTATTTTCTGAAACCATTAAAAGGCATTTTCATTACTTGAAATCAAATCAAAATATATTTAATTTCAACTACTTGCCAAGGCAACATATAGATAAAACTTATCTAATTGTTTTTTTATTACTTACAGATTTTTTTCATTTATTTGTCTTATTTTTTCAAATGCGTTCATATATATATTTTATTGTTTTACTTTTAATTTTAACAAAATGCTAAATATTATTGATGATTAACTTTTGTTAATTAAAGCTGTATTTTTTTTAATCCGCAGTTTCCAGTGTCTAAAGAAAATAAATTAAATGAAATATAACGGAATAAAATAAATATCTTATGTGTCATTTACAGGATTTATTTTTTATTTTTTTTTCAAAATTTCAAATTCTTAAATGTATGAAAATATTGTTTAATTATTATTTACTTAATTATTATATACATTAGGTGTGTGTGTGTGGTCCTGGTAGACCTATTTTATGGGGACAAAAATTTTGGAATTTGGGATATTGGCAACTTTGTGAGGAAACAAACTTTTAAATCATACAGAATTATGTTTTTTGAAGGTCTAAAAATGCGAAAAGTTTTTTGTGAGGGGTAAGTTTAGGTGTATGGCGATAGAAAACACCATTACACCTATGGAAGGCCATAAAGCATGGAAACCCAGCATGCGTGTGTTTTTCTCTTTTCTGTGGTGAACGAGCTGTTTTCAGAGCAGTACAGGGGGTTTGAATGTTTACATGGACCCTCCTCCGGTGTATCTGCACGTGTTGTAGGATGTGGCCTGAAAAGAGGAGCAAAAACAGTTATTCATTTGAGTGAACCCTCCTCGCCCATTCCCATTTGCTATTGGACGTGAGAGCAGCCAATGGGTGGGTGGGGAGGTGGACTTCCTGTGGGCCAGCGACACGGGCCCCTCATGTAAAATATTCCTGACCTCTCCCATGGTGTTTATTTTAAAAAGAAAAAAGGAAAACAGTGAGCCTGTGCGTGTGGTATTTGGACGCTTGCCTGGTCTTAGTGTTACTGTGCCGTGATTCAGTTTTTTATGCAAAACAGGCTCTTGTTATGTCACATCACATGTATGAAACATGTATGTTTGGAAGGGGCGGGGCGGTGTGAATGGCAGCAGACGCACCACAGAACACTTTGTTCTGATGTAGATATGATATCTGCTCATGTGGGCGAGTGTTGAGGCACATTTTTGAGCTCCATTAATCTTCTATATAGAGTCACATGTATCACATGTCTCTAACAGGTCCTGTAGACAGTGACAAGAGCACGTTAAGAGAACCCAGGTGAAAATGAAGAGTCATGAAACACATGAAGTCAAGCAAAAGTGTTGAATTGATTTAGAGATTTTGTAGAAATGTTTCAAGGGCTCTGGATAGAAAAGAAATATGATATCAGCAAAAAATCGACATGTTATACACTATTTATATATTTTGCACCAAGTAGGCTACATATTAATCTTAATCCTCCAATGGACTAATTTTCAGGAGGAGTGTTGGAAAATATATATTTATTTATTATTTGCATTATTATATTTATATTTTTATATTTATTATTTTTAGTAATTGTTATTATTTATATATTTTAAAACACAACAGCATTTACAACGTCATCAACAACAATAATTTAAAACTATTACAAAGATGATTTTTCTGTTGTTTTATAATATAGCTCCCACGCTGCAACTGATGTATGTGTCCTAAGGAAAAAGGATGAAAATGTTAAATATTGTTTAGTTGTTTCAACGGTTTTTTGTTTTATTTTGTTATGTTTTTTTTTTTTCTCTCTCTTTCTTCTTTCGGTCTTTATGTATAAGATTGCTGGAATACTTTGCAATTTCAATCTTGCTTAAAAAAAAAAAAAAAAATTACAAAGATGATGATGTAAAAGGATATCTAGCGCCTCCAGGCGGTTATTATAGAAGAATGCTGCAGATTAAAAAATTAATAGAGAAATGCTGCCATCTATTGGTAGCTGTCGGTTTCAGTCCTCAATTTCTACTTACTGTACGTCAGTGCATTAATTTATCATGAGAAATTTCATCAAATATTCATATTGTTTTGGAGAGAATTTCAAAAAGAAGCCATATATTATGGAAATTACCAACTTCAAACATTCATGTAGAAGACTGTATACAATTATAGTTACATTACATTACATGCATAAATTAAAATATAATTTTAATATTATCTAATAATATTTTATTTTCATAAAAAATAAATATAATAATTTATGTAATATAATATAATTTATGTAAATTATATAACATATATATATTATACTTTTAAATATTTTTGTGCATGAAATTATATATATATGTGGGGAAAATTATAATGTGTGTGTGTGTGTGTGTGTGTGTTTATGAAATATTTGGTTGGAGTGTTTGTCTTGATGTGAACAGAGTGTAAGAAAAAGTAGAATTAATTATAGCAAAATAAATATTCTCAGTAGTTTTGACATTTAAATGGGTTTTTTTTCCACTTGCACTGAGAACTTCTCTCTGGCTTTGAAGGATCTTATCTCACACAGTACAGATGTTGCTGGAAACCACTGATATTTCTTCTAAAGATGTTGGCAGATGGCCTCTTGTTTTTCTCCACTGAAAATATTCTAGCTCACTGTTAATGCATCTAAAATAATATGCAATGCATGAGTCTGAAAATATTCTTTTATACGTATACGACCCAATAGATGCATCACATTACTTTGCCGCCTGTGCTGACAGAAGCTACACATATGTATACCACAAAAGGTGCAATTTAATGTTAATTACAGCAAAATGTAGCAGAAAAATATTTACTAAAAACATATTTAATATTTAATTGTAATTTTTTTTTAAATAAAACAAAGAAAAGTAATTCAATTTAAAAATTAAAATTTAAAATGATTTCTCTCTTTCAGCCTGCAGAACCTCTCAACATAAATCATTATGCCACTAAGAAGAGCGTGGCAGAGAGCATGCTGGATGTGGCGCTGCTGATGGCAAACGCCTCTCAGCTGAAAGCCATCCTGGAGCAGGGCCCTGAGTTCAAGTACTACCTCACTGTCATCGTCCTCATCGCCGCGTCTCTCTTCTTCCAAGTGCTCGCGGGGGCTCTCTTTGTCTACATGGGTGAGAGCGAAATCCGTCATGCATTATGCTCAAAACCTGCAAGTATGCTTTATATTAAGTGAATTCTTTTCATACAATCTTCCTTTCCCAGCACGCAAAAACCTCAACGACGTGGCCAATCAGAGGAAGCTGAACATAATAAACAACGTGGCCACTGTGCTGGTGTTCCTCACCGTCATCATCAACATCTTCATCACCGCTTTTGGAGTGCAGAAGACAGGTCTCTATCCTAAGCAGTAAACAATCTGTAAGAGACAGGTTATACAGAAAATAAAAGCAATGTTGAATGCCACGGTATAATAAGCAAACTGACTGTTTCTTTCATGTGTTTTGGTTTTAGGTTCTCAGTAATGGTCATTCTTCAGGCCGGTCCAATCATGAAAGACTTCCTTCTTCCATATTTGTTATACTACAGATACAGAGATTTTATGGTCTTTTTTAAATTTCTACAAAGGGCATTATATTAAAGGGCCTATAACATTTATCATAGACTGTCTAGTGATTACCTAGAGGCAAAACTATACACAAATTCATCATCAAATATGTATTATACACATAGTACATAGTGTACCAGCTATTAATAAACGTTTATTATAAAATATGTGTTTACTATCCAGATTTACACTATGTGTATCAATGATCTCTGGCACTTTTTCTGTAAAAAAACGGCTTTGTCCCCATAAAACTGTGTGTGTGTGTGTGAGAGAGAGAGAGAGAGATTGTTACGATCACGTGGGATGCTCTACTGACCTCTAGTGGACTATATATATATATATATATATATATATGTGTGTGTGTGTGTGTCATAGAAACAGACAAATGGAAATAAATAAATAAATAAATAGTAATAATAATAATAATAATAATAAAAAACATAAATCCCTTTGAAGTTTTAAATGTAAAATACATTTTGATTTACCTACAGTAACTAAAGCATTAATAATAATAATAACAACAGATCAATTAATTTCATGTATTAATGTTATGCAAATGGAATAAGTTTGAAAGTGCTGTCGGTGAGAATGATGATGTAAGTTCCTTTTCATAGAGACTACCCTCATTTTATGAAATGTTCTTGGTTAAGAGAACTGAACACCCTGAACCTGATCGATGCGAGTCCTTTTCCTGCAGTCATGCTTCAGTTACACAAGCAATATCAGCCAAACAATAAATTACACCCAGAAGACCAGTCCTGGAGGAGGTCTACAGCTCCAGGCTCCGGTGCTGAACATATGGAAAATGTTTGAAGATGTGATGATGGGTAAAACTGGACAGAATGAATGTTGTTTAGTCCCTTGACATTTACATTTAATCATTAACAGATTCTTTTAATCCACAACAAACTGTCAAATGAAAAACATCACCAGATATTCACTAATATAATAGCTGTAACTGTTTATAATTGAAAGGATGAAAAGAGTGAATTAGTTTTGGAGGAAAAGATTTGTGATTTTGTAAAATTATATATATAAATCCTCCTGAGACCCAGCTATGAAGTTTTTGCCTCTGTAACTGACATTATATTTTTGTGGATGTCTCTGAGACCTCACATGCCACAGTAAGCTTGGATATTCTGTACAGAGCACATTCAGGGATATATGACAAATATAAACAAATATGTATAAATAAACAACTAATACATATGTATAAAAGTTATAAAAAAGAAAGAGAAAGAACAAGTTGCAGCCCACTGTATATATCCTCTATGTGGTGCCACCTCACATAAGAGGTGCAGGAGCGCTCGTGCACGTCACGGCGGTCATGGAGGCCAGTGTCTGGCGCGCGCATCCCGGTTCGTTACGTCACTTGAAGCGCCCTGGCTCGTAGCTTTGGCAAAGAGAGGAAGAAAACGACAGAAGTACTCTAAAACAGGGCTTTCCCCGTCGTTAGCAGCTCTCAAAGTGATAACGGTCCGTCTATAACAATAGATACAGGCACAGCCATCTGACCAAACCGGACTAACCTCTTGTGGAAGAAGGTAAGGAGCTTTTGAAAGTGATTTTCCTCAGCTGAAGAGTCTGAACTGCTCGGACACAGCCCATTGATAGTGTGGGATTATGTGGAGCTATATCTATTTATTGCATACAAACGGTCTATATACGTTCGTATGCGCCCAGACAAACTAGAGGGAAGGTAAATAAAGCTGATATTTCACAATATGCGCACTAGAGACTGTTCAAATGAAACGCTGTTGCGCCAGCAAGCAATGGAGGAACAGGAGGAGGGGGAAAAAGAAAAAAAAAATATATACACATATATTCCGTGTTAGAGAGGAGTCTCGTACCAGTGGCGAGTTTATGATTCGACATAAACAGCTATAGTGAGACAAT
Organism: Enteromius radiatus; assembly: GCA_032357445.1. Lineage (NCBI taxonomy): Eukaryota > Metazoa > Chordata > Actinopteri > Cypriniformes > Cyprinidae > Enteromius > Enteromius radiatus. The sequence goes on from JAUCMS010000079.1 coordinate 3,088,507, forward strand.
CTGGACACTATTGTGGTAAAAACCGCTGCGAATCCGTCCAAAGCTTCAGCCCAGGCGGTGTCAAGCTTCTTCAAGAGGAAACCCAGTGACTACATGTGCATTTCAGACTTTCATTCCTGATTGATTTGCTTATTTCCCACGTAGAACAGATTTAAAGCGTCCGCGAGGCGGTTACTGAATATCCGCGAATTGTTACAAAGTATCTCCCCACTCTCTGTGACGTCAGCAGGAAAATATGTATCGGTTACAAAATATCTCTTCTTTAGAACAGACACAAAGTATCTCCCCGAACTCTAAACCGAGAAGTTGTGTTTATTATTGTGCAAAACAAACCCTCAAAGACAAGAGTTTTGTTTAAAAGCAGATGATGTTGTTGTTACAGGACCCTGCAGGTAGTTCAATCGTTCCCGACACATTCTCGTTTAGAATAATTTGATTGGCTCCTCTGTGAAGGATCCAAGAGCCCCTCCTTATTTTTAACCTCCGTGTTTAATATAGCATAATATATATATATATATATATATATATATTTAAATTATTATTTACTGGTCTATTAAATATTGATATTACGTGTAACTCTTATTTCTTCATAATGTGATGTTTTTTAAAATTAATAATTTAGCTTTTATCAGATTATAGTAATTGCACGGACGGTGCTTGGAATATTTGCACTCATTTGTATATTATATAATTAAAATAATCATATAATAATTAATAATTATAAATAATTAAATAATATTATTTTTTTTGGGTGGGGGGACCTTTTTGTTGTTGCTGGTTGTAAATTATAGTGCAAAATAAAGGATGTTAGTGGTGTTCATGTGTTATGCATATATTTCAACAGGTGTCTTGCACATTAGCGCTTTGGTTCTGTACTGTTTTGTGTTGCTGATCCTTGTTTATGGAAGCCTGTGGTTCTTTTAATGTTCCCCCATGTCTAATCATATGACACATCACACTGTTTTGCTGTGAATTTTGTCAATAGAATAGACCAACAGTGATGTGATAACCATGCCGAGGAAGCGTTTTCTTGCTTCCTCAGTCGTGTGGATCTCAGCAGGTTTCTTCAGTTGCAACAGTAGGTCTATAGTTCAGTCTGCTGGATCAATCGTGTGTATCATGGTTTGACTGGGCTGCTTGGAATTGAGGTCTTTCTGACATAGAAAGATTACTGTAATGTCAAACTCACACGGTGCAAACTCACACACAAACAAACATATTTGACTAGGGAACATGCAGGAAAATACTTCTGGCATCCAGGGTTTGTGCCTGTATCATCTCAGACCTGGAACTTTCCCAGGAACTGATTTGACACCTGGTTTGTATCATACCTCCTGTCTGTTTGTTGATGAGGGTGACTGAATTACTACAAAGAAGATCTAAGCTCTGCCTTAAACCATTTGTTCATTGTTTTCTTTTAGTGGAGAAATATTTTAAGCTGCAAAAGATGTTTGTTTGAATAAATTGAGACACATTATCAAGATAAACTGCTGAGATGAGGGTGTTTATGATTGACCTGTCTCTTCTTTTGTATCATCTGGCCTGGTCTTCATTTTTATTTCATCTATGTAGGGTGTAATACATGAGAAATATAGGGAGCTGAGTGATCTTCGATTCTGAAACATGCAGGAAAGTTTGTCTTGTGTCAGCGTGTACCAGCATGCTTTCATTTCTCAAGGGAAAGGTGTTGTTCTGTTGGTGGTTTGAAGCCGATGAAAAATGTATTTTTACTTTTGGATATGTGGATGTGTTATGCAATCTGGTGTGTTAAGAGAAACACTTTTTCAAATGGTGAAGCCATGGTGGGATGCAGGATGGGTTTTAAGGGTGCATCTGGATTTAAAGTCCTTAGTGCATCGTAGTGTGATGCTTGTAACCTGTTCGTAGTTAAGATGTAAATGAACGTGACATCATCAATATATTTTTTGATTTTGCTTTTTTTGATTTACCAGTTGATATTAGATATTACCTCTATTTTTGTATATAAAATGATGATTCTGTTGTATATAAAACTTAAGTTAATCTTTATAAACATTAATAATTTAATAACGTTCATAAAAGTAAACCCTTAATGTTCATTTTTAAAACTGCATATTATTGTTTTAATGTTTAAAAAATCATTTTAAATACTGCAAGTGAATTTAGGCATCACAGCATTATAATGCAAAAAAAAGGTTATTAATTTTCGAAATTTTAATAAAGATTATATTTTATAGAGTAAAAATGTGAATGTTCATTTCCTATATTTTTACAATTATGTAATATTTCACATATTTTTAGACTCACTCACGATTCCTAAATTTACTTTAAACATTTAAAATTATTTATTTATTTGTGTGTGTGTTTGTGTGGTTTATTTTGAATTAATTCATCAATTCATACCAATATGTACTTGTTGGTATCGGCCATAATCTTGGGCATCCCTTTAATATGAAATATCTTTAGCAGTATAACTGCATGCTTATTAAAGCAGTGGCAATTTCCATGTGTGAGGATGTCTTCTCAGTTGTGTCCTCTGCTGACCCTAGTAGTACGCATCACAGCGAACACACATTCATGACGTCTTTCACAAATACACCTGCCTACAAATGCAACAGCAACTCAATGACTGTGCTGAGCAGGCCAGACTCAAGCTGTCCAGATCGAGAGAGCCCAGCAGGATTCTGAGTCCCTCATGCGGTTTAGCATGTCTGGTGCAGGCAGCCCATCTTTGACCTAATTAACTCTCGCAAACAGACAGACGGACAGACAGGGGACAAGAACCTGTCAAGCCAGAGAAGAAAAGCACATTCAACACCGGCTCTCTCGTTTCATGCTAGCAGGTCAGGACTGGAGATGGGAATTGATTAGTCGATCTGGAGTCTCAGAGGAATGATGTGTTTGCTGAAGAGTTTGTAACAGCATCTTTGGCTTTCATCTCTAAAGCTGTGGGTTTGCGAAGCATTAATGTGTAAAATGGGAATCACTTTAGTGCTTCTAGCTAATTTTCTGTTATTTTACAGTATATAAGTGCACAATTAAATTTCTAAAACCTTTAGTTGAAATTAAAATTTAAAATATAAATTGCAGATAAAAAAACTGTAATAGTGTTTCAGTATTCACTGGTTTATCATGCAATTGATAACACAAGACCAACATGATTCTGAGCCAAATAATGCAACGTGAAAGAGTGGAGGAAGACTGAATCAAACTGTAGTTCAGAGCAACAGTCAAACAGTGTGAAAACAGCCTACGGCTGCCTTGGCCTTGCAGGGCTTCTGTTTGGATCCAGTTTCGGGGGAGTTTGGTGGATCTTCTACCCCCGGTGATTCTCTAAAGACAATTTTTAAAAGCTTCACCTCTTCCTTCATCCTCCAAAAATCCTCTTAGCTGAGTTACAGTAGTGTTACACCTTGAATCACTTCCAAACTAACAGTCTTGTCAACAGAAAAAGAAACTTTTTTTTTTTCTGAACCGAATATTGAGTAAACGCTGCGCACAAAATGGCTATTTGATTTCAATGCAATTAGTAGACTCTATATTCACTGTAAAAATTTAGTGGCTAGTAAGTCATGGGAGCTTATATTTTTTGCATTGCTTTAATTCAGCAGAATAAGTTGTGCAATTTCAACGTATTTTTAATAAGCTGTATGAAAATAATCTTGATTTAATTTGAGTTTAATGTAATTTAAGTTTAAAACTTTAATCGATTATTCTTAAAGCTGAAGGCAGCCATTTAACTTCTGTTGAAATAGGTGCATGTTTTTAAAGGTGCCATAGAATGGAAAACTGAATTGACCTTGACATGGTTGAATAATAACAGTTCAGTACATGGACATAACATATTTGTGCAATGGTGTTGAGTCTCAAACACCATTGTTTCCTACTTGTATAAATCAAGTGTTTGCAAAAGACGACTGAAAAAAGGTCAAATTCCACACAACACAGACTGTTTCGTAAATAGTTACGCTCAACACATTTGCATATACCCGTGCTACTGAAATGAGCAACGCTGAGAAACAGCCAATCAGAGCAG
>JAUCMS010000079.1:3093734-3107815 GCA_032357445.1 Enteromius radiatus
TGTATTTATATATACTTAATAAATATACACAGTATATACAGATATATTATGTAAAGAAAAACTTTTATTTTGGATGCAATTAATCGTGATTAATCGTTTGACAGCTCTAGTAAGTCGCTTTGGATAAAAGCATCTGCTAAATATATAAATGCTATGTAAAATGAAGAAACATCACAAATATGGAATATCACATTCACAGAGAGATTATTGTGCATTTTAATTGGTCATTAATGTAATTTAAAGAAACTTTTTAATGAATGGTATGTTTTATTTACTTATTGGTGTTAACACACTACATACTGACTTTCAGAAACTGTCAGCTTATTCTACTAATTCTACTTATTCAGCTTATTCTAAGTGTACACTAGTAGACATGTAGTTCAAAGTAATTGTTTTTCAATGTATGAATATATTCTACATAAGAGCTACAAACCAAAGATTGCATTTAAAGGACAATTTTTAAAAATTGTATGTGAAAACCCTGATTTGTTTTAATTTTAAATTTAATTTAAATGGTCCTTTTATTTTTAGGCCAGCTTTTTGCTTTAAAATGGGGTCTTTTTGGCCACAATGTTAATCTAATTACACTTTTAATAAAATTCTGAATAATGTATTTAAATAACAAAATAGTTTTTTGGTTTATGAGTGAATAAGAATAGCGTAATGGCATCTCCTGTTGAGTTTGAGTTAGTCTTTCTGCTGTTTTTACTGTTCCTCTTACTTCCCTTTCACTGCCTTTTCAAAGGCTTAAAGCATTTGGAGTAGGTTTTATTTATTCTTGTTTGTAAATAAATTACTTCCTCTATTTATATTACAAAAAAGTTACTACAGTACTGTACTTCTGTAGTTTCCAGTTCTTCGAGCGCTTGGGTAGTAAACATTGGTTTTGGCATGTTTTTGTGTGTGAGGATTTAGGCCAAATGTAATGGAAACTTACTGTTCCATGAGGCAGCATTACATTGTGAAATCCCTTTTGAAGAGCAGAGCAGATCGCTGTAATGGTAAGAGATATGGCTGGAAGGAAGGATTGAGAGATAAAGAAATGGAGGCAGGGTACCTTTTCTTGCTGTGTCCACTGTCCAGGTGTAATCCACCTGCCTGGGGCGAACCAGATGGCGAGGACTGCCGTAGTTCTTAAAGGAGCAGCTCACCCCGTAATAAACAGTGTGGGTTATATTCTTAGTTTGCATCATTTAACTTAAACTTAAGTATGCTGTTTTGTGCTGTAACTTTAAAACATTTCCTAATAAGTAGGTAGCAAGCAAAAATGCCTTGATAATTCATGCACTGTAAAAGTGGTGTGTTGTACAATGGTCCCTAAGCGACTGACAACCCCAGTTTCAACTCTGCCCCGTGTCTCACACGTGTGGAACATTCCCATTATTTCTGAATGACTCTCTCTAGAGTCCAGTTGTCCTGATCTCCTTGGATCTGCCCTGTTTAGCTGACGCGTTGTGCCCCCTTTCTGTCTTGCTCTCATCACAATCTGCAGTTGTAGATTTGTGTATTTGTTTTTGTAAAGCTTGTTGTGTTTGTGTGTACTAGGTTTTGATTAGTGTTACTGTAATTTCATCTCACAATTTCAAGCCCTCTGTAACAATACTGACGTTACATGTGAACAAACATGTAGGTTTGCCCTTTAGAATCTGAACTTTATTTTGGTTATGTATGTACTGTGTGTATATTTGTTAGGTATATATAAATATGCATGCATACATTTAAGAAATATATATTTTACATTATATTACATACACATACATGCATACATAATATATATATATATATATATATATATATATATATATATAGTGATGATTTTTCTTGCCACGAATAAAGCCATTTTTGCTGGCATGGTGTTAAATCATAAATAAATACATGCATTTTTGATTCGATTAGCGTTCGACAGCACTAGTAGGTATATAATATAGTATAGTATAATATAATATAAACCTTGCAGAATCTGACAAATGTGAATTATTTTACCAAACTAAGAGGGATCATACAAAGTGCATGTTAGTGTTTTGGTACTGACCTGAATTAAGATATTTCACATAAAGATGTTTACGTACAGTACACAAATGTATAAAAATGACCCTGTTCAAATGTTTACATAATGTAACACTATGTTGTTACCTGAATGATCCATTTGTTTAGTGATAGTTGTTTATGAGTCACTTGTTGTCCTGAACAGTTAAACTGGCTGCTGTTCGTCAGAAAATCCTTCACATTCTTTGGTTTTCCAGCATCTTCTGTAAATTCTACCTTTTGACTGTATTTTTTTAAGACCCATCTTTTCACACTGAGGACAGCTGAAGCACTAAACAGGAAGTGTATTGTGAATACACACACACACGCATGCAAATGTGTTTATATCTAGGCCTACATACATATTAGATGTCTATTTTATAGTTTGAGATGATTAAGGCATAAAAAGGCTGTTACATAAGTAAGATAAGTGCAGGCATTTAAAACATGTTGTCTCAGCTTCAGAGAATGTGACGGGGTTAGACATGCCTACTGCTTTAATGATTTGACTTCTGTTCGTCAGCAACGGAGGAAAGAGATCTGCGCTCTCTGCATCTTCTCAGTAGCCGGCTCCGTTCTCTACTTAAGTCTATCACCGCTTCTGGAAACTGCTCCTCCATGAGACCGGGCTGTTTTGATTCTTCACACTTTTTTTTTTTTTGTATCATGTTCTGTATAACATGTTTGCGTATGTGTTTGACGGCTCATTTCCAGTTTCAGTCTGAAGGGAGTCTGCGGTCGACATACTTCACGTTGAGTTCATTTTCATGTAGATTTAGTCCATTGAGACACATTGTGGCTCTGAAGTTAGATTCTTTCCTAATGAAAGAGTGTGGGTACGTTTGCTTGGGCACGGTCGCAGCCTCACTGAGCTTTTTCCTGGCTTTTGAGATGGACCAAAACACAGCTCCAGTGTCCACTGCCAGCCTCTTCTCCATATATTACCCTTAAGCTGCGTTTGTGGCAAATCTTAAGGGTTTATAATCCCAAACTAAAAAAACAGACGAATTGAACAGTCTGTACCACTTCCCTTTGCTTTGCTTTTAGTGATAAAATAGCATTTATAGAAGAGATCATGAATAAGACCCATGTGACCCACTATTGCTACAAAACAAAGATGTGTTTTATAAGAGACAATGAAGTATTTCATCAGGGATAAACACACAAGACAAAAGGCAACTGCCGCTTGTGGCCTGCCTCAAATAAACAGTCTTTCTTTTTGAACGAGCACATAGCTGTGTTCATGTGTGATTAGAGATTTGGTTTCACAACACTGTCATTGGCTTTGTATTGATTAATAAAGCAATAGCAGCGGAATTAAAATGTTTTGTATTCGTATTTTATTTCCATTTGTAATGAAGCACATAATGTCTGTCGTGGTTTAACTGCAGGTGGTACACATACATCCAGTTATTATACTGAAGTAATCTGCCAGTGATGAGGTGCAATCTATGTGAAAACCTCATGAGACTCGAATCAAGCAAGCAGTTTTTCTCAGGATAGACAATCACTGTTTAAAGTTAAGACAAAAAAAAAGTATGCTAAAAATCTATCATTAAAAAGGTATTAATATGTACTTTTAAGGTACCAATACGGACCCTTTTGGTACAAAAGTATACCTTTTGAAACGATACCGCCCCTGTGACATCTATTGTACCTTTATTTCTGAGAGTGTAAAGGATAACACATTATATTTTGTCATAAATAATAACCAAATTAAAGTGCATGGTGTAACAATGAATTGAGAAGTGTTATTATACCTGTGGTCACTATGCATTATAAGGTGCTTTACATGGCATAATGAATGCAGTGCATTATATGAAAAGGCTTTAAGTAAAGTGTTACCAAAATTTGAAGAGTCTCTAAGTAGGTTTGACGTTTTTCTTTAAAATTAGCATTTCTTCTTTGACTGCTTTGGATAGGTTTCTATGTAAGTACTGGTACTTCTCAGTGACTTGAGTCTGGGATTTAGCACATTTGAAGTGAAAGTACTTAATGCACATGCAAATTATCGTTATCTCGTTTTTGACCAAGATGGCTTTTAAATGCTTTTGCATCTGAACTCTTCATATCTTTACTCTCACCTTGGTCCATTTAAAGCATCCTTGCTAATGCTAAATAAAGTATTAATGTCCTTCAAAACTAAAATCTCAGTGACTCAACTTTTAAATGGTAGCGTGCAGACCGTTGTGTCATTCATAATTATGAAACAAGCTTGCATGATCTCAGTAGCTCGGGTACTATTTATATGAAACCTTTCAAATGTAAAAGCAAGTTGCCACTGATAAAGAAGGCAGAGGAAAGGATTGTGTTGAGAAGATGAAGAGAGACCGAGGTAGAGCTGAGAGTTCAGTATAGGTACTGGAAAGGAGCCACAGAGCTAAAGTAAATACAGTGTGGCATGTGAGTGACCTACATAGAGCCCGGTGAAGGAGGTTAAAGCGTACAGTGTGCCAGACCTGTTCATTAGCCTATTATTTCCTCTCTGCAAAGCAGCAGGCGCCAGGGAAAACTCTGCTATCTCATTGAAAATTTGACAGGAATGGTTTTAACTCTTTGTAACTTTCTCTCTCTCTCTCTGTTGCAGGAATATAACATGACCAGATTAAACGGATAAAACCAGCCACTCTTCAATGCATGGTGAAAATGAAACATCTGCATCTTTGAATGCTTAAAACAGGCCAAAAGTAGACCCTTCAAGATTTACAAAAATCATCTCATCGGTCCGTATCGTCCTTTTCTCTTCACTTTTGCCCTTCGCCGGTCAAAACCACAATGTATGGCAGCGCCCGATCCGTGGGCAAAGTGGAGGGCAACCACAGCGGCGGGAGCAATCAGAGTCCTGGCCGCTCGCCCCGTCTCCCTCGCTCGCCCCGTCTGGGCCATCGCCGCACCAACAGCACAGGGGGCAGCGGAGCCGGAGCGGGAGGTCCAGGTGGTAAAACCCTTTCCATGGAAAACATCCAGTCTCTCAATGCTGCCTATGCCACATCCGGCCCCATGTACCTGAGCGATAATGAGGTGGTAGCCTCCGGCCCAGACCTGCCGAAGAGCACCATGACGCTGGGCCGCTCGGGAGTAAGGGTGCCTTACGGTGTGCGCACCACTGTCATGGGATCCAGCCCGAACATCTCCACCGGGGCTCCCGGCTCCGTTTCCACGGATGCCATTGCTTTCGGAGACCACCATATGCCTTCCACCCTGGCGTCCACTGTGCCTCATTCGCTGCGCCAGGCCCGGGACAACACCATCATGGACCTGCAGGCCCAGCTCAAGGAGATACTCAGGGAGAATGAGCTCTTGCGGAAGGAGGTGGATGTGAAGGAGAGCAAACTCAGCTCCTCCATGAACTCCATTAAGACCTTCTGGAGCCCCGAGCTGAAAAAGGAGCGAGCTCTGCGCAAGGACGAGGCGTCTAAGATCTCCGTTTGGAAAGAGCAGTACAGGGTCGTCCAGGATGAGAACCAGGTGAGAGGAGGATTATGTGGATTTAAAGTCCTATTTGCAATGCATTTAACTTCTTTAATATCGTAAGTACATATCTCTGAGTGAATCATAATATTTGGCAGGAAACAATGTTGCCTTAATTTTGGTGACTTTTATGGTTTCAGCTTATTTGAAAAAAGCAATATTGTTTGGAATGCATTGATATTACAATTGACCGATTGCAAAGAGCTTGACTGACAGTCGATCTGACCAATCAGAAGGCAAATATTATCTGCCAATCCGCCATTTTGCCCAACATTTAATCCATGTTAAAACTGGGTAAAAAAGATATAGACTTTATTGAAACTTTTTCAATATAATATCATATAATAATATAATATCTGGCTTATAAGACAATTTTATTTTCAAGCTATGGCGAGTAAATATATTACAAATAAACCATTAAAATTAAAAATATCCTTGTTTTAAAAAAACTAATTTTCATTTTGTTTTTTATTTTAGATTTGCTAAAGATTGCATTTAACGCCGTTCTTAAATTAGTGTATAAGATGAAATGAAAGCATTTAAGTAAGCATTAGATGTTGACAGTGGAAATGAGCGCGAACCACTCAATGCACTTTATAACAATGATTTCTGACAGATCATGTGACACTTAAGATGCAAAAAAATTTGGCTTTGCATAAAAAAAACAAAAACATTTTAAATACATTAAAATGTAAACTTACATTTTTAAATGTATATTTTTAAATTGGAATATGTCACAATATTACTGTTTTGGCTGTATTCATGATCAAATAAATGCAGCCTTGGTGAGCATAAAAGGTTACTTTCAAAAAAAAAAAAAAAAAAAATATATATATATATATATATATATATATATATATAAAAAAAAAAAAGTTGCGAACATGTCATTAATCCCTAAATATTGCTCTTATATCTCTCTTTTTTTCTTGAATGTTAGTTAATGGTCTGAATATGGTTTCTCTTCTCTTCTGTAAGCTGGAATATTCTGGTGTTCAGCCAAAGGGCTTTATCTGCTGAAACACTCATATGAAATGGTGCACCTGGCACTGAGGGGTAAAAAAACATATTACTTGCAGATTGGATCTGATTACTGAACAACATCAGTACAAGGCATGTTTAAGAAATGGCTCAATTGGTCTTGTAGTGTTGTTTCAGAAATGGCTTGCCGAGAGCCTTCAAACATCTAGCCAAGCTGAATTAAAGTGGTTTGTTTGATTCACATTGGCAGGTGTTACGATTAAAAACACAAGACAAGTGGATGCTAATTGTTTTGGCATAGAAAGGACAACTGTTCAGCAAAGCCTATATGACTTGGTTGCAGATTCCTGCTCTTTTCTTTTCAGTATGATGTTTATTGTAGAATAATAAAGCTTTCAAAGCATCCGTTTCTCTTCTGGAGGCCGTAGTTTAACACGCATCCATCCTGACATTTCCAGTTTTATTCTCCTTCATTCGTGCTGGATTTTGCTTTGGTGTAAGCTGTAATTTAGCATTTTCCCATGTATTTTTAGGGCCTGGAGTCTACAGCATGTAGCAGACTGTAGCATGTGGCATAGACATCAACTGTTATCGTTTTACCACCAACTCTTTTCAACAGGAAGATGTTTTTATGTATTTAGTTTAGTCTATGTAAGTCTGTAAGTTTTCACTACTGACATCTGGCAAGGAATTGCCAACTTAGGGAAAGACCTTCTGTGTGTTGCAGTGCCTGTATAGAGTTAACTTTGAACTCAGCTGGATATCAGAGACCTTTAACATTCACATGGTCTTCTTGCAAGTGACTATGGCCCTGCTTTGCTTCTGCCTTGGCTGAATCATGAGGCTAATGAGGGGCACGTCATCATTGCCTTTGCCTTTCATTCACGGCGCTTGTTTGATGAAGGCTCGGGTGATGTATTTGTGTTAAGACGAGTGGGTTTAACCCATATGAGATCCCACTTGGTGAAATCAGATCCTGTCATGATGGGTTTATCTAGATAAACTAGATCAATATTCAAAACACCCTTGGTCAGTTAAATGAACGAGTCAAATTCTCAGGAGAGAGACTCATTCAAAGGAGGGATAAAGGAGAAGGAATGGGGCTTGAATGCTCCTTTGAGACCTGTTCAATTATGAGATGTGCCCCTTTATTTAGCCAACTCTCATTCATTCACCTCCTCTGCTCGTATCTCTCTCCATTCATTCAGCCCACATGCTAGTTAAATGGATTCGTGAGCACGCTTTCTCTCTCTTCGGTTTAGGGATGCATGAGTAATAAAATTCTGGCTGATGTGATAAGCAATAATTATTAATAATTGTTTTATTTATATAATTTGTATGATAGAACTTATCAAAAATGAATTAATTTTGTCTATTCATAAATAAATATTTGTACTTGAATTTTTTAGTTTTTAAATATATTTTTTACATTTCTTTTTTTTCTATTGTCAAAATCAGTAATTTTAAATGCTTAAATTGAATCACAACATTACAACATTACAGTATAATGTGCAGTATGAAAAATGGATATTTCATTTGATATTACTGGTAAGTTTTAATTATTAGTGTTTTTAAAGATTAACCTTAAGTGAACATTAGAGGATGACAAAGGCTAATCTAAATATAAAAATAATGTAAATCAGCAATTAAATATATAGCCAAAAATAAAAAAAAAATTTCTTCATTTTATACAGTAGGAATAGAAAACAGTAAATTGCAAAAGCTTTCACTGTTTTTTACTGTATTTTTGATCGAATGAATGATCAGTTAAAAATTGTGGAAATGAGCAAGCACACTTAAATATGGGATTTAAATAGCCAAAATGTATATGTAATATTTATAAGTGATTAAAAATGAATAGAAATATTTTTTAAAAATCCAAATTGCAATAAGGTTTCACAGTATATTACAGTATTTCTTTCCTCAAAGCATCAATTTAGCAATTAAAAAAATGCACAATTTAATATATGTATTGTCTACTAATAATTCAAAAAAGTACAGATTATACAGCATCATGCATTGCCTACAGTATACTGTGTATTTCTGTAATAAATACCTTTTTTAATTCTTATTTGTGATGTGCATAAATGTGAACATGTTTTGTTTATTTGGATTCACATGAACCTTTTTTTCTTCCTTAAAAAGCAGTTTTGATCCAGTGCTTTGTGAACATCTGCCGTGACATCCCTCGCACTAGCAAGTATGTTTAGTGAGTGCATCCTTTCAGACCGAGCCAATCGGGTGTCCATCCATGTGTGTTTTCCATAAGCGTGCATCTCTGCCTTCTGAGGAAGCGGGAGCAGATGGCAGACACGGCTCCTGATGCGCTTACTGTAGTAGTGTTGTAAAAGGTCCAAAGATTCGCACCCCAATCCCACAATCTCCTTATCAAGTAGTGTCACTTTTCACAGCCAAATTCCACCCACGCTAATATTCACCATTCCGGTCACACTGTTTCTTCCTAATCCCAAATGTTTCCGTCACATAGTCAGATGAGATGAGAACAGATAGTGTAGGGGTTTGTTTGCTGTGTCATTTCAGTAAATGTAACCTAGAAGGGTAGCAGATGGTCATGGGTGGAGTCAGGGGTCATTAAGCTCCACACTCTCTCTCAGATGGAAATAAACATCACATGTTGAGTTCAGTGACTAAGAACCATGAAAATATCTTGCATGGTTTTCTTGCACAGTACTTCCTGCTGTCCTGCTTGGCATGATTAAGGTTTGAAGGCTTTATTTACTGGTTATGTAATAGATAATCAGCTCATTACTCACAGCAGAATGACTGTGTCATGCAATATGCTGTGTTTACACTGTAGAATTATAATGGAGCCGGACGGTAAACACCAGAGACTTTGAAGTGGATCTGTCCCTGTTATATATTAGTGCTGTCAAATGATTAATCACGATTAATCACATCCAAAATAAAAGATTTTGTTTATATCATGTATGTGTGATACTGTGTGTATTTTTTCATGTATACAAAAACATGCATAATATTTAATATTTATAAATTAAATATTTATTATTATAAAATAAATGATTATAAATATTTAAAAAATATTACACAGTACACATACTGTACATATATAATGTAAACAAAGACTTATACTTTGAATGTGATAAATTGCGATGAATAATTTCTTAGCACTAATATATATATATATTTATTAATAGTTTATATTATAATTATATATATTTTAGAATTTTTTTAAAATATATTCCTTTATAATAAAAGTTCTAGGCACAAAAATAATGCCATAAATAGTATTTCTTTATCAATTAACTTCCATTAGTTGAAATTAATTCAACATTTGGTTTGGCCATCCTCAGCTCTTGCCCTAGATGCGCTTGTGCATAGTTTTGTAGGTACTTTTCTTGATGAATCTAGGAGATGTTGCCACAGTTATTCTGGATTTAGTCTGTCTTAGTTTCTTCATGTCATTCCAGACAGTTTGGATGATGTTGAGATCTTGAGCACTGGCTGTTGTCAGACTCCTTGTGCAAACAAAAATCTCATATTAATGTTTAGAAATGTAAACTGATATTTCCTACTGACACAATACAGCAAAAGATAGAAATAACTGACTTAAAACTAAAGGTTTTGCATAATTGTATGTACTGTTTTATATATTGGGAACTTAAAACAGCGCTGTTTGTATTACATACATGAATGATATCTCAGAAAATCGCTTGTTTTTTGCTATTTTGTAAATTATCATACATGCTATTTTTGCTTGTGAACAACAGAACAGGTCTCAGATTTTGCCATACCAAGAGACCTGAATATTATAGGTGTGCTCTTTTGACTTTGGCTAGAAAACAACCACCTAGCAACCAAGAACACCCCAGCAACCACACACCGACTTGCTAAAAATGAATAAAGCTATGCCCTGACAACCACTCACATCACATTGACAACATGACATCTAAAAATCTAGTTTGTCTCTGCAAGAACTGTCTGGATTTTAAGTTTGAAAATAAACCATCTTCAAGTCTGTTAAACCACCAAGATAATAAAGAACAAAATGTCCTGTTGGGCTTTATTTGTTTGCCCGCGTACTCTTGTTTTATTTCCCAAGCAGTCTGTGTTGATTAAGGAAAGACTTGCGATATTTGGGTCGTGTTATCTCTGCCATCTCATGTGCGACGTAGTAAAAGCGTGGCAGAAAGAATGCAGGGCTGACAGATCATATTTTTATCCGTCTTCACCGCGGGATTGTTAGCCGCTGCTCTTTGGCAGATGCGGCGGTCCTTATATGGAGTCTGGTCATGCAGGATAGGTGTGGAATGAACAGAATCCTTGCATATGGTTACATGGACCTCCTCTTCGTCTCCTCTGCTCCACTGTCCCGCTCTTACTCAACTGACATAGTTTAAAAAGGAAAACACTGAGAAGGTTGTAGTTTGAGAGGTATTGAGGTGAACAGATGGGGGAGAGAGAGAGAGAGAGAGAGAGAGAGAAAGGTGGTATTTAGATGTGGCTTCTAGCTTTTAAAGGCTCTGTGACCTTAAAAAAAAAGTTTGCTGTACTACATGCTCTGAACTTTTAAGCCTTGTGTTTTGGATCTGTGCTGTTTTGGATGCTGTGTGTGGAGTGGGAATGAGCAGGTTTGCTTTGTTCACTACTAGCATACTTCCCAAAACCCCACTGACTGCAGATGGCCCCTCTGACATGCTGCATTAAGATTAAGCCCTTGTGATCAGCTCCATTCTTCCTGTCAGTCAGCAGGAGTCCCACCCACCTTCAAGGCTTTTATACTGTACCTACATCTTTATCTGTACGTGGATATAACTGTCAAAACCTAAAAAGCTGAAGTGGTGCTGCTATGGGATGTCAGTCAAAGGGTTATGCATTTCAAAAAAACAAAGAAAATGAGAACTATTTTCTGGACCATTAAGATTTGTTTTTTGCGTTATGCCAGTTATGCTATTTTCCTTTTACAATTGTCTGTAGTATGTGATTTGTAGTATTAATTCTACTGTTCATTTGAATGTATTGGAATAAAATAAATGTATACATATATTGCGTACAGTTATATAAATTAATTTATATATATATATATATATATATATATATATATATTAATGTTGCTAACACTTAAAACCTTTTATGTACAGTATAATGCATTATAAAAGTAGTTTTAATACATTAATTATAGCTTGTAATACACCTAATGCATTGCACAATCTCATGAATAATTGTGACCACAGTTAAAAAAATAAAAAATATCTTACACTTACCAATCATTGTTACACTGTATATTAAATTCGGTATAAAGATATAATGCATCTCAACACATTTTATGAATACTTATAAAGCATTATACCCTTTATAACCCTTTTAGAATGCATTATACATTTAAGTAAAGAGTTACAGTTATACAGTTATATATATTTTTTTGATTTGGCTTGCTATTTTAATTCACACATAAATCTGGAGAGCAAAATCAGACTTTTAATGTGCAACCATTTTAATCTGCTTTGTCTGTTTTCGAATGATTATTGCCATCTGATTACGCCCTCCCTGTTCACATATGGTTAATTACATAATCACATTCAGTTGTCTGGCTTTGCCTCCCTTCGAGGGCTTCATGACACAGCAAGTCTCGGTTGCCATGGTAGCCTTGCAATAGCAGACCCTTCGCAAGAGCTGGCCCAGTTCTCAATGAGCCCTTTGAATCAAACCGTGACTATTTCCTTTCCTAAATCTCCAGTAATATCAACTTCGAATACTATTTTGAATGCTGAAATTCGACAGTGTGGCATAGAGACTGTCCTTGGCTATTAATTTCTTTTTAACCACATGCATTTAAAATTGCATTTTATATGAATTGTCTTTTAATGAGTTAATATATAAAGTTTATAGTGTGACCAAGCATTTGATAAGGCGAGGGTGAGCTAGACCCTTGTACAATGCATGTGTTAATATTACAGATGGCCTGAAGTCTGTGCTGATATTCTCCGACTCGAGGCAGGAGACGAGCTCTAATTGGTACAGTGGAACTGAATGACGGGTCTGTATTGTGATGGTGACCTGCAGGGTCTGACTGCGCTACTGGAAGGTTTCGAGGCGAGTCGATCGGGACACAACGGTGGCCCAGTAGGAGGCTGAGACGCAGACAGACACGAAGAACAGAGCTAATTGGAGAGGTCTAGACTTTAAGGGGTCATATCACGGAAAATAGGATTTTCCTTTCCTGTTTGCTCTTTTAAAATAGGAGCTTTATGTACAGTGTAGGCATATTTTGACTGACTCTTTTTCCAAACTGCCCAGTTTCCTTATTGTTGAAGAAAAGTGATACCAATTCTTTGAGTTAAAGGCATTCTTTGAATAGTTCAGGCCATACAAGGTGTAGATGATTTCGTTTCTTCATAAGAAGAGATTTGGAGAAATTTAGCATTAGCACTTGCTAACAAATGGATCCTCTGCAGTGAATGGGTGCCATCTGAATGAGAGTCCAAACGTCTGATAAAAAGCATTACAGTAATCCACGTGACTCCATCCATCTGGTTTATAAACAACATAACTCTCCCTCTAGTGAAAAAAGTTCATCACCTGTTCTCCTCTTACATAAAAATCGATGTATTCACCTATTATTCCTTTAGAGCTGGTTTGAACGGCTTGTAAAAGTGTTTTATCAGTGCATATTTCTTTTCTGACTCAGATGAGATGACTATTCTTCAATGGAGAAAAAAGCAGTGATGGATTTGATTTATTAAAAACATGCAGCTTTTCACTTCACAAGACATTACTTAATGGACTAAAGTCATGTGTGGATTGGCAGCCATTCACCGCAGAGGATCCATTGGTGAGCTAGTGATGTTAAATTTCTTTCAAATTTTTTCCAAATCTGTTCCAATGAACAAACCCATCTACATCTTGAATGTCCTGAGGGTAAGCATATTTTCAGCCAGTGTTTTTTATTTTTGGGTGAACTACTCGTTTAAGCTTGGTGCTGTTATAGATAGATGTAAGTGAGTGTCTGACTGCTGCACAGACGTGCTGGAGACGATCTGTGAACTTCAGGTTCAGCTCTGTCACCTGATACCACTGCCTCTGCGCGCTGTTGGTTTGCCGTTGGGTTTCCTCATTAGTCTGGGCGCACACAGGGAATGGAAATCAATTAATTAATGCACTCGCAATGATTTATTCATGATGTCGATCCATCGTGAGGAATCGCCTCACTAGGTAGGAAAGAGCTCAGCATGCTTTGTGGTGAAAGCTGACCAAATTAAATGTTTTAACCATTGTCCTTTGTGCATTTGTGTTGAAGTCAATCTGAATTGCTGTTTTCAACTCGTCATTAGGGGTGGGTGATATAAGCTAAAATTCATATCACTGTGTTTTCCACTGTCAAAACGATATCGTTATTATATCTAGAGCTGTCGAACGATTAATCGCGATTATTCACATACAAAATAAAAGTTTTTCTTTACATAATATGTGTTTATGCTATGTTTATTTATTCTGTGTATATTAAAACACGCACACACACACACACACACACACACACACACACACGTACAGTATATATTTATTTTCTTATATTTGATATTATATCTAAATATATTTAATATATAAACGTAACATATTTTCATTAAATA
>JAUCMS010000079.1:3107915-3121833 GCA_032357445.1 Enteromius radiatus
TATATACAAATATATTATGTAAAGAAAAACTTTTATTTTGGATGCAATTAATCACGATTAATCGTTTGACAGCACTAATTATATCACAATATGAGAAAATGGAATCACATTTTAGAAGACATTTAGTTAAATTGCATGCAAAATATGTATTTTAACCTTATATATCTTATATCTAGAAGAAAAAACATGTGAATTCAAGAAAAAAAAAAAAAAAAAAAAATGTCTGACTAGAAGCATTAAATTATGCTATATAAGCCACCTGGGCAAAAGAAAAACAGCAAATGGACTGAAAGAACATGCAAGTTGACTCTCTGACAGCAGATGGTGCTGTAAACAAAGCCACACAAATTACATTTGGGAAATTATTATCTTTGTCTGTCCATCCAATGAAATCCATGAATATGTAACGGTATCCATGGTATAACAAAATCCACGTCATGGCACAACATAATAGCACCCAGCCCTACTCGTCGTACTACATTTTAGACGAAAACACTGATAGAACATGGCTTGATTTTGTCTATTTAAAAGTGGGCGTTAAGTACCAGATACCTACACCTTCTTCTTCGGTACTCTGCTGGTTTTCTGTTTGCCCGCTGGATATGTCTGTCAGATGCAACATGTCTCTGAACCACACTGGAAGGCCTTAGTATGCTGTGAAATGTGCTGTGTTAAAGGGAGTTGCTAAATGCTTTAGCATTTTTGTGTGGGATGCTTGTTCTCTGGAACTTGTTAGTTGAAGGCAATGCAAAGCTTTGTGACAGGCGGGATGAGTCTGTGCTGATTGGCAGAGCACCTCAGGTCTGCTTCTGTGACTCAACTGGCTTTCATAAAATGCTGGCAGGTCGTTAAGGGTCAGAGGTCACACATGCTTGAGATCACAGCTCCGCCGTATCCTTGTTGTTAAGAAAACAATGCCCACGGCTTCTAGTTTAGGTTCATTTGGAGTCTTCTGAAAGCTGCGGGCTGCTGCTAAATATCCCATTGGAGTTGAAATATCCGGCGGATTCCTCAGCAGTCTTTTTTTTTTTTCCCTCTCCGCTGCATTCTGTGGTTTGGCATTCCCTTGAAAACATTCCATCTGTGGGGGTTGGACCGGGAAAGTCTGATCCTTCTAGTGAGGGGAAAAAAAACAAACACGTGGAGGAAAATGGGAGGGTTGCAGAAAGGCCCTGTTAGCATCTGCGGCAGCTTCCAGTGAGAGGAATGGGAATGCTAACTACTATGCAAGCTAACATTTTGCATGAAATTTAAAAAAAGCAAAAAAGTTGCAACTAAACTCAAAAAATGTGAGACTTCCAGTTCAGGGAAGAAAAGTTTGGAATTTTAGATATAAACTGACAATTGCAAAAAAAAAAAATAAATAGTTGCAATTACTTTTCTATTCCTTGGTGGAAAATCAAGCTTTTCTCACAATTCCAATTTAGAATTATGAGTTCATATCTTGCAATTCTAAAAGAAAAAAAGAATTAGAATTCTGAGAATTATTTAATTTTTTATTCTGTTACATAAGTGCCCAAAGCTAACAGAACACAGGTGGCATTTGTTTGTACATTTACAGGAAAATAGGTACAAAAGCTGTCACTGTCACGGTATCCATTCAAATAAAATGTACCATATAAGTATTATTTTGCACCCTTTAGGGGTAAAGAATTTACAAAGGTATAGTTTACTGCCCCAGTTACAGCTTTTGTACAAGTGTGTGTGAGGACTTAGGTGTTCGTGGTTTTATCTTGTCTCTACCTTGCAACTTGGTAGGAATAGTTTCTTATTTTAGCTGTAGAATCAATCCCCTTTGGCTGTGTTGTTCTGCGCAGCAAGCTCGTTTTTTTCCTCGCTCTCCACTGTGGTCTGTTTTAAGCAGTCCTGAGTCTTTTGCCTGGGGCTGACCGATAGCTTTTTGTGCGAGTTATCACTCAGAGGCTCCGTCCTCAGGCGATGGACTTGTAACAGTAGTGTGTGAGCACAGCTGTCTGTCATGCTGTCAGGACTGTGTGTGTGTTCTGTGTGGGACCCTCAAGCCTGGAAAAGAGAAGGGCAAATACTGGCAGTATTTGTATTTTTCTAAAATACAAGTCAATATTAATAACGCTTCCTCCAGTGAAAAAGTACATCCCCTCTTGTTCTTTCTCATCAAAATCGCGCAACATATTATATGTGAACTGTTTTGGACTGTTTGTGCTTGTAAACGGTGCTTGCATATTTCTCTTCAAATTCAGATGCAGTAACGTGTTGAAGTTAAAAACTGATACATTTATTTATTACAAACATGCTGATTTTGTTTCAAAAGACATTAATCAGTTGACAGTAGTTGTGATTGTTTTTATCGGCTGTTTCTGACGGCACCCATTCACTGCAGTGGATCCATTGATGACAAAGTGATGCCATGCTAAATTTCTCCATTTTCTCAATTTTAATTATTGGGTTATCTATTCCTTTAATAAAAGCGACAAAATCCAAGAAATAACATGTAGCGGTAAAATATATTGTGATGTGGGTGGATGTGGTGTCTGCAGGAAATGTCAATCCCAGTGCCCAATCTTTAGGGTGGAGTTATGGTGTAGGAGTGGAGATTAGAGATGGGACAAACCTTTCCACCAAACAGGATGTGTGATGTGGCGTGAGGCGATATGGAGTGGAAAGACACGGTGAATGTCTTCAAAGGCACAGACTACTGTCAATGTGTGTGAGAGAAATGCATACTCTGATAAACGGTTTGTTGATATTGGTTTATGGTATGTTTGCGTCTGATTGGTGTCTGCTCACATTTATAGGCCCATAGGAGGTGTTCAGGCTGGTCTTACGTTTCAATTGATTGCCATTGTAATATTATGTCGCCATATCAGGCATGTCCAAAGCCTGCAGGCCTGATGATAACTTCATTGTTGTTGCAGTGGTTCTTGTAAAGAGCCTTTAGATTGCTCACTGCATGGTGGCCTGTTTGTAATCTGTTCTCATGGGCCTGCCCTTTTCACCTCTGTCCTGTCTTTATGCCTCTCACATGCTCGTTAGCCTTTTTTTGGTTTTCTTTAGCACATCTGGCACTTTTTTTGTTAATATGAATAAAAAGATCACGCTGAAGATCTAAAATGTGTTAGATCCCTGCTTTGTCTTGTCAGAGGTTTTTACTCCCTTTCATTTTGAGTTAAAGGCTGGATGAAACTTGGTATTGATTTCTGTGTGCTGTGTCTTGCTCTTTAGAAGGGATTTCACAAGTACTGCATAAATCTCTCTTTCTGAATCAAGATGGGTTTTAAGCAGGTCTGTTTGGAAAATTGCCCAGAGTCATGTTTAATAGGTGTTTCGTAATAAATTCAAAGCATTAAAAACAGAGCAGTTGTTCATTCTGTTCTAATTTATTTATTTATTTATTTTTCAGCCTTCTGTTACCTCCATTTTCTGTTAAAAGCCTATCAAGGGACATTATATATTTCTTTCATTTATTCATTCATTCATTCTTAAAATAAATGTAAAAATAATTGAAAAAGTGACATTATGAAAGTTAGTACTCTGTACATATGTAACAAGTATATTTTATTTATTTTATATTTTAACTGTTTATTGGATTACTTTATTCATTTTAAATTTAAATGTTAAAAAAACGACCATTTAATTTCCATATTTTTAAATTCTTGTATCCATAAAGAAATTTGGTTGTCATGTTTTAAATAAATATTGTTTATACTTTTATTGTTTTTCATTAGCTATTTTCTTTCGTGTATACATTTTATTTATAAATATTTATTCATTTACAAAAATAAACACAGATATTTGCATTTACTAAAATAATGTGACCGTTATAAGAAGTCAGAACTGTATTCATTTTAATTAGCTCCTTTACAAATATTTATCAGTTTAAACAAATATTTATAAATACAAATTGTTTAAAAATTCAATTCTGTGTCCATATACAACTATACGTTATTTATTTTGAACGTTTTATTAAATAATTAGAAAAAAAAAAATTCTGTTCAAATAATTAAGTAATTTAAAAACATGGCTGAATAAATAAATGCATGCGTTGTTTCTGTCCATCTCAATCTTTCTTTCCCAAACGGGCACACATGAACACAGCAGCCAGAGGAGACTAATGAATAATGTAGAGTCCTGTCTCTATGGTGCCATTAGAAACTGTTGAGAATATCAAGTCAATATTTACAGAGTAACACAGCCATCAGTGTCTCTTTCTCTATGTGTGTATGTATAATTCAGAACCTCTTACTGATGACCATAACTCACTTTTTTATTAGACTATTACTTTATTATGTGAATGAGGTGTAAGGAGTGTCTGTTTTCCCAATCTCGAGTTACAGTCTTTGTGTCTTAGTGTCAAGTCATGCTGTCCTCTTCTAGTATGATGAAAACATGCAGGAAATATAAATACTACTGTTGCTGTCATTTGTACATGCCTAAATTGATCCACTCTCTGTCTCGTTACACCTGAGTGCATATTTTTTGCAGTAATGTTTTCCTGCAGTGTAAGGGAAAAGGGTGCTCGTAACCATGGTGATGCCTGCAGACATATTCATGACTATTCTTAAATTCATGCCCTCTGGCCTTCCTGAACATCTCCTTTTACCTTCTCCTTCTTCCAGCGTCGCTCTTCGAACTGCTTTTCTGGTCCTCTCTGAGGTGGACGGATAGCATGAGTCCCTCTCCTCTGGGACGTGTTGTTCAGTGTGGTAGGAGAGCGTGGCCTGTATTTACACCGGGGTCTCTAGAGAGCTGCTCCAGGTGGAAGTAATAGCCGTCTGTCCTTAGAGCTCGAAAAAGTGCTCAAACCCCCAGAGATTCAGTGTCCTGAGTAGATCTGTACAGCTGATGTAGTGGTTCGAAAAAATCTCTGTAGAAGTTACACAAGGTCTTAGAGAAGTATTAGAAGTATTATGATTGTTTATATTAATCTTGTGTGTGGATGAGAGCATAGCTTGTCATTATTGAAATCAGTCTGTAGTATTCTTTCATTTGTCCATTCATTTATCTTTTCATTAGTTTTTAGTTTATTTTATTATTATTATTATTATTTTTTTCATTCATTTATTCATTCATTATTTGTTTTATTCTTATTAAATGTGTTTTAAATTTGTTTAGTTTTTTATTAATTTATTCAATTACGTTTGTTTTCTTTGTGTTAAATGTATTTATTTTCAGTTGTTTGGTTTTATTTATTTAAGTTTTATTTATATTATTTATTATTCATTCTTCTTTAAAAATAAATAAATAAAATAATATATATATATATATATATATATATATATATATACACACATACACATAATGATAATTTATATATATATATTTTTTTTTTGGTACATGTTTTTAGTACGTTTAAAAAAAAAAATAGATATGTAGACTTAATTTATCTTTTAACGTGTTAATTCTTATGTCAGATTAACATTACCAGATATGGCCAGAATATATATATTTGACCATTATTTACATAAGCTTTATCTCTTATTCCTTTGTTTTATCTGCAGCATCTCCAGATGACCATCCAGGCTCTCCAAGATGAGCTGCGGATCCAGAGAGATCTGAACCAGCTGTTCCAGCAGGACCCCAGCGTTCGTCCCGGAGAGCCCCTGACCGCCGAGCTGACCGAGGAGAACTTCCAGCGGCTGCACGGCGAGCACGAGCGGCAGGCCAAGGAACTGTTCCTCCTGAGGAAGACTCTGGAGGAGATGGAGCTGCGCATCGACACGCAGAAACAGACGCTCTGCGCTCGAGACGAATCCATCAAGAAGCTCCTGGAGATGTTGCAGAGCAAAGGGCTGTCGGCCAAGGCCAGCGAGGAGGACCACGAGCGGACACGGAGACTGGCTGATGCCGAGATGCATATCCATCACCTGGAAAGCCTTTTGGAGCAGAGAGAGAAGGAAATGGTCTTGCAGAGGGAGGTGAGAGCGCTAGTGAACCTCAGAAAACCATCACACAACACTACCTATTAAAAGGATAGTTCACAAAAATGAAAGTTTGCTAATTTACTCTAAAATGTAGATGACTACTTTTTTTCTTGAGTAGAACAGTAAAGAAGATACAGTAGCACTTTACTTAAAGCCTTTTATGTTAAATGCATTATTGATGAGTATAATGCATTGTACTTATTCATAATGTGCTTTGTAATACATTATATTTAGCCATAAATAAATTTAAAATGCATAGTCTAACAAAGAAGTGTTATAACGTATTAACTGTGGTTCATGTGATTGCACATTGCATTACAAGACATAATTAATGCTTGAAAAAAATAAATAAATAAAAAAAATGTATGCATTTAACATGAAGGCTTTAAAGTAAAGTCTTACTGAATATTCTGAAACTGTATTTAAATAATTTAAGAAATTTAAATGATTTAAATATTATAAATATAATATACATTTGATAAATAATATAGATGTTTAAGAAACTTCAAAGAAAATGTACTGTTTTCAAAATTATTTATATAAAACAAATATATTGCAATTCATAAAATTAAAGGCATATGTCTAAGTAAGTTATGTTTCAAAATTGAAGTTGAAATGTCAAAATTTACATTTTGTTTAGGCAATATACAAAAAGCTTAACTGATTTTTATTTATTTATTTTAAGTATTTTCCTGTCGCAAACGTGTTTCTGCTCATGAATAAAAAATAAAGTGAATTTATAATTCAGAATTTTTTTTTACACAATACTATTTTCCAAGAATTTTAAAAAATAAATTCGCTAAACCACTTTCACAGGATGAATTTTGAGTGTTTGATATATCATGTTTATTAAAATCGCTGACAGTCAGCAAATAGAAATCTGCTATTCAGTAGCATTAAATGTGTCAGCTTAGCAACATTTAATCGACTGCGTTGGATTAATTAACCGATGAAAACAGGTGCTCGGGGAACGCTGCTGACAGCACTTGGTCATTTATCCAGAGATGATTTGCAGCAAAATGTTTTCGCTAGGACTCACAATTATGGTGATGATGAATCAAGGGCTCTAGATTAGTCATTTTAAACTGCTCCGGACGAGCAAGCTTACAGAGAGAGAGCGAGAGAGGGAAACCTGTTACAAATTGAAGGCATTGAACATTTGTTGCTATAGAAACGGGTGAGACTGAAAAGAACATTGATGAAAGGAGACACAGATGTTGCTGACTGCAAAAAACTCTTAATGTGGCGGGAGACACATTCATCACATTAAGTTTAGGAGTTTATCTCAAGTTCAACTTGAAATTCCCAGTCAGTTTTGTTACATAATAGTTTGTAATGCTTAACTCAGAGGAGCATTAGCTTCCCTTGTGAATTTCTAATAGGCTTTTAGTGTAGCAGTTTTTGATTTATAAGTAAGATAAGACATTCATGATTTGTTGACAGATATTTGATCATACCAAAGATGTTGCTAGTTGCTGATAAGTTGGACTCATTGATGGATGTGATGCGAGTTAATGTCTTTGATGAATCAAGCAACTGTTTTAGTGCTTATGTGCTGTTTTAATCCCTTCATTATTATTAGAAAGAGATGCAGTGCCGTCAGGAGGCTGTTATGTAGTTTTCAAAGGAGTTCTGTCTGGCTTTCCCGATTTGTATTTTTGTCAGGCATCTTCCGAGACAGCCAGCAGTCAATAGCAGGACTTTGGCAACGGTGACATCTAGCGGCCAGTTAATAAAATGGCACAACCTACAACCAACAAACTGGTTGTGGGAGATAGTATGCAGGTTTTTGAAAGGAATTGAAAATAAAAACCTTGTTAGGGAGATCAGGGTTTACTTTATTTATATGTTGTCCACCTAGCATGCTTATTACATGACTATAAACAACCCCCCGGCCCGCGATACGCTGTTCAAAGGTTATAACAATAATAATAATTGAAAAATGTGACCCTTGCCACCACAAGCATTTCTTTAAAATCCTATTTTGTGACATCCTTTACTGTTTGTTTTGATCAATTTAATGCAACCTTATAGTTTTAGTGCTGTAGTGAGTTTAATGGCTAATTTTTTAGCTTTAAATGTTGTGGTGCGTGATTAGAGCCTTACAGGTGAAGTCTGGGCTGAACTAATGATTTGGACTGAGATCAGAAGAGCATTTTAGGTTATTTATTGGGGCCTCCAGTTGGACTTCAGAGAGCTAAACTAATAGCCCTTCTTTTAATCTGGTGATTTAAAATTCATTCATTGCCAGCGGCTTCCTGGAACTGTTAGTAAAAATGGCCATGTCATGGAAAACTGGAATTTTCCCCACTTTCATTCTTTTAAAAGCGTTTGGCGCATTAAAAGACATACTGTAACATTCCCTCTGCAAACCTCCCTCCCAAAACCACCCAGATATTTCAGTGCCTCTTCTATATTCAGCAACAGGGTTCATTTACATATACAACTCTTAAAGGCACAGTGGGAAAACGGCCCCGAATCACATGTTTGTAGGTAATCATAACAGAAACGTTGTATTTTCCATGAGCTGTTTTGTTTTTAGCAGTGTCCTGGGAACAGATAGTATTAGTGTAGCTCTGTTAGATGTGAATGTTGTACAACAGCGTCTCTCAACAGTTACATTCCCTGCAGCTCTGAAGCTCTGCTTTCCATATGTTTCCCATGACTCCACACGTGAAGATGCATGGCTGTTTTTCCACGCCTGTCTGTGTGCGTTCGTATCTGATGGGTTCAGTGTTTGGAGGATGATAATTGCCCGGAGGGTACAGGCTGGCTGCATCTCTTTGTGTTTGTTGGACTTTGCATTCAATCTATTTGTCAGTTGCTCGGTACATTATCTTTTTCATAAGAGACTCAGTCATGCAGAAACACTCAAACCAGAGGACTGAAAGTGTCTCTTCTGCTTCAGATGCAGTGATCTCGGTGTGCTGAGTTTATAATCTGGCCGTGTAAATTAGAAGTCTGGGTTATTTTGTTATCAGCGTTTGAGCTGGACGTAATGTGGGGTGGTATGGATCCACATCAGCTGATGTCTGCCGGTTATTATCCACTAGTTTCACCTCACAATCCTCATCTCATGCTTTCTCCTCAGGATCTCCACCGACGATTTGAGGGAGCTCCTGAATCTGCCAAAACCAAGGCCCTGCAGACTGTCATCGAGATGAAGGCAAGCTTTTGTGTCATTTCTAAGTAGGACAGGCTGCTTTAAAAATAATACAAATTAGGTGATTATATTATTAAATAATATAAATGAGGTGGCCTTAACTGCTATGTACTTGCATAAAATAAATAAGTACAATGTACTTATTGTGTTCATATTGCATGCTTTTATTAATCAACCACACAATAAATTGATCAAAGGTGACAGTAAAGACACAATATTACATAAGATTTCAGATAAATGCTATTGAATTATTTGTTCATCAAAGAATCCTGAAAGAAATGCATATTTGTTTCTACGCACACAAAAAAATTAAAGCAGCACAGCTGTTTCCAATAAAAATAAATGTTTCTTGAGCATATCAATGTATTAGAGTGATTTAGCGAAGAATCATGTGACCTGAAGTGTCTTACTATATTTTTGAACAAAAAAAATATTCTTCTTTATGAAACATCAAAAAAAAAAAAAACTCCTACAGACTCGTACAGTTTAAGTGCACCATATCATTTATCAACATTGTTATTTTTAGCTTTGAAAACACTGATAATTTAATCACATTAAATGTAACCTTTTCTCAAAATGAATATACATTTTTCATACTCTACATCAGTGGTCCCCAGCTCCAGTCCCTGGGACCCACTGCTCTCCCTTATTTAACACAGCTGATTCAGATCATGAGCTCATGAACAGAACTGAGTGCCAGATAAGAAACGCATCCAAAATGTGTAGAGCAGTGGGTCCTGAGGACTGGAGTTGGAGTTCTCTACATTATAAAGTTGTGATGCCTAAATCCACTTTCAACTTTCTAAATCTAGCGTTTAAAAGTTTTGTGTTGTTAATGTGTTTAGGCAAAATACATTAGGATTTTAATATTAGCCTTTTATGGGTTATTGGCTATTCACTATAACAATCAAGTTTGCTTGTTGGCTTCTATAGGTTCTCTAAAGAACCTTTAACATCCGTTTCATTGCATGAATTTATTATAGTTTTTTTTTAGATTTTAAAAAGGATCTGTATAATGATCTAGCCCCCTGATAAGAGTTTAAAAGTTTTCACATCCTCTCTTGCTTGGATTTGTCTGTCTCCTCAAACATCTCTGTGATCTCTGCAGGACTCTAAGATCAGTTCTCTGGAGCGCGGTCTGAGGGACCTGGAGGACGAGATACAGATGCTCAAGTCAAACGGGGCTCTCAGCACAGAGGAGAGAGTGGAGGAGATGAAACAGATGGAGGTCTACCGCAGTCACTCCAAGTTCATGAAGAACAAGGTAGAACCCGCGGCTCATGGAAACTACAAATGTTTTGTTATGGTGTTTTTTCAACCTGTGCAGGTCACGAGTTACTTGAGCACAGATTTATTATTTCTGACCCTTTGCTGGAGTTGAATATTACCAGGCGTCATGTGGTATTGCTAATATTTACTCCTAACACTAGTGTTATGGTATTGTAGCTCGATAAAGACGCAAAAAAAATTTTCATTTATTCAGATCATTTTCTTTTTTGTGACCTGTTGCATTTAATTTTTTTTTTTACATTTATAGTATTTGTTTTTGTTTATTTTTAACATATATTTTAATATAAAGTGTACAATTTTTCTATTAAAATGTTGTTTTTCTTTAGTATACTTTTTGTTTAGTTTTTATTGATATTTAAAGTGCCCCTCTTATAGGTAATGAAAGATTCATATTTTGGTTTTGAAAGTGCCCAACAACAGGCTCACGTGCATGCAAGGTCAAAAAAACATCTTATAATATGCCACTATTTTAACACATTTATTTGCACAACGACTCCTGAACTATCCGCTCAGTGATTCATTTTCCTAAATCTGCCATGATTCATCCGATTCATCCCATTTCTTCATGCCTGTAATGTCTGATAAAGCAGACTTTGTGAGCTCAGTGCTGATTTGTGTACAGTGTTATTTTTAACGCTCCAATATGCTATATGCTACTATTTCATGTTGACCTCAACATGACTCGTTTCAAGGACAATTGCTTTATACATGATGCATTTTCAGATTTAAAACTTAACTGCATAAAAGATCCGTAATAGGGGCACTTTAATTGCAGCGAATTGGCTAAATCATAACCGCATGGCCTGTGCGGTGAATGCTGATTGGTTTGGTTGCTGATGACATCACGTGACCGTTGGCGATGTTTGGTTGGACGCAGGGTGTGCATGCGAGCTGGTGATTGGTGGGTGGTGGTTGTTGCAGTAACAGCGCCCTCTCCTGACAGGTAGAGCAACTGAAGGACGAACTGGCGCAAAGTGAAGCGCAGAGCGAGGAGCTGAAAAAACGGGCGGCTGAGCTGCAGCAAGAGGTCTCCGCTGTAAGAAACCCAGAGAACCGGCTTAAAAACACGCACAGCTCTGCTTCCCTCACTAGAGAGAGCGTCTCGCCCACTCTGACCCCAGATAGAGATTCACGCTAAGTCTGCTGACTGACAGGCACTTTAGCTTTTTCTGCAAGATTGCTGTTTAAATGTCTGATTTCACATTATCCATTATGCTCACCTGTCAAAAAGAAATCCATATGATTTCACCACATCCCACATATTTTTCTTTCGCAATTAAAGGTGCACTGAAAAAAAAATCAAAATAAAAATCAATGCGCCCCTTGATTTCCTCAAGAATAGTGTAAAACTATAGCTGAGCAAAAATTTCCTTTTTCGTGATTGCATATTTCAAAAAAATGTAGGAAAACATTTTCACATCAGTTTTTCCCAAAACAGTTGTTAAATATAAAAATACATTTAAAAAAAAAAAAAAAATCTATATAAAAAGGTGAAAAAAAAAAATCTAATATTTAAAATGGCAGTGTTGTTTTAGTATATAGTATTTATATTATATTTATTATTATTTTATTACATTTTTCATTTTAGTTTAAGTAATTGTTTTATGCACTTATCTGTTTTTTGCAATTGCTTTTCTGTCATTTTATGTCCATTTATTTATTTTTTGGTGTGTTTTTTCTATCTATCCATCTGTCCTCATATCTATCTTATTTTATATTTTGTCTTGTAAGTTATTTCAGTTACAAAAATTAGAGTTTTTGGTAACAATTACAACACTTCCTGTGTGTATCACTCCCACATTGCGTTCTCTCAATATTCTGATTAGTGCTCAGGTTTTCGGTACTGATTCAGTTTAATCAGAGCTTAAAAAGGAAGTCATGGGAAATGCGCCCTTGGACACAAGCACAAACAGTCCTAACACTTGACAGCATGATCCATGAAGGGAGGGAAAAGTGGAAAAGGTCTAGGGGCGGTGAAGGGAACTGATCAAAAATAATCGCTTTTGAGTCTCGACAGCGTATCGGTGAGCAGGATCGGTGGGCGGCTGAAGTCTCAGGGTTTCTCTGATAAGGAAAGCAGAGTCGCCCAATGCTGTGCCCGAAAGGTCGGATGCCAGACTAGACTCCCACGGTGCTTTTCACCCGTCTCACTTTCTTTCCCCCTCTCTCTTGTTTGTAGCGCTGGTTGGAGTAGAGCACTAATGTCCACTAGGCTTAATCTTTCTCTCTCTATCACTCTGAATTGGCCGTCTCCTGTACCTGTGCATGCCTCTTTTCACTAGGGTGACTGCAGGCAGTAGAGTTACAGCTTTAGGCAATGCTAACCTGCTATAGCTGCCCCAGTGCATGCTGGGAATGTCAAAACTGTGATGTTTGTCTTTATATTGGCGATGAACACTTAACTATTAACTGTTTTAGTGTGTGCTTATGGAAAATGGCTTTAAATTTGTACTTCAAATGTTTCAAATAATAATTTTTTGGTTTTGTAAGTGTTTCATGTGTCCATCTTCACCCTTTTTTTGAGCTTAATACATCAAGTTTTTCTATTTACAGGAATTGCTGTATGCTAAAATAACCTGGTAATGCTCTGTTCTTGTGTCTAATATGTATTTGCCATGAATCAAGGTTCTCACTTGAAATTATATAAAAAAGTAAGGTTTTGTTACACGTCACACCTACAGATTTCCTTCTGTTTTATGGCTGTAAAACGAAACATTGCGAGATTGTTTTTGAGCTTTGACCAGATGTTGGAGGTCTGGTTTGAAGGAGAGTTTACTCCGAATGTTTGTCTCGCACAGATTGACCAGGTGAAGCAGGATCTCTCCAGGAAGGACACGGAGCTCTTGGGCCTGCAGACTAAACTGGAGACGCTCACCAATCAGTTTTCTGACAGCAAACAGCACGTCGATGTGCTCAAAGAGTCTCTCACTGCCAAAGAACAGCGTGCTGCCATCCTGCAGACTGAGGTAAGAGTTACGTTATGGCAATGATTTGGTATTGCATGGGTGGATAAAAAGAGAAATTTCCGTATTTGTAAATTATATGTCCCCTCTTCATATACACACATTCAATTATACACCATAACTGGATTTATTTCCCTCATCCATTCCAAGCAATACGCTTTACTGACATAACCTCATCTAGTTAGCAGTGTTAACTTTAGTTGTTAACTTTTTATCATGGCAAGGATCAGCCATACAAATCCTGGATATCAGGATTGACGGAGAGATCTTGATCATGGTAATCAATATCAGTTTTTCTCTTTTAAGTTACTGTTATGTTTAATTTAACTGTTCTTTTTAAAGTTTATTCATTGCATGAATTGGCTAAACTGGTTAACATAATCAAAATAAATCTTTAAAATCTTGCTTAAACAGACTGGGAAGAAAATGGAAGATGAATTCATAAAAAATAAGATTGAATGCAATGCTTAAAAACATGTATATGACCATCAAATACACCAATCAGCAGAAATTAAAATAAATAAATAAAAAAACTAGTGCTGGGCAATGATTAATCGCGATTAATCGCATCCAAAATAAAAGTTTTTCTTTACATAATATAT
>JAUCMS010000079.1:3121933-3154705 GCA_032357445.1 Enteromius radiatus
AAATATATTATGTAAAGAAAAACTTTTATTTTGGATGCGATTAATCGCGATTAATCATTGCCCAGCACTAAAAAAAACTATTATTTTTAACATTTAAATACATCACCATAATTAATGTAATAAAATACAATTTATATAACTTATTTACAAACTTATAATTGACAGAAAAAAAAACAAAAACATCTTTTGTTGATGCAATGATATAGTATTTTATGTATTTCCCTATCTGGCCCTTAGGGGGCACTGTTGTATCAAACGTGTTATTTGGCTGTTGTGAAATTGAATGAGCATGAATGGCTTCTTTGTGTGTGCTTTTAATTCTGTAGTTAGTCCATCATCACACTTTTTATCATAATCCAGTCTTACCGTTGCCAGCATGTGATTCATGGAGATTAGCTGATGGCTAATGTGTCTTAACGGGCCTGAGTTCCTGTACATTGTCATGAAGAATAGTGTTTTAATGTGCAGTAAGTGTCAGTTCACGCATCTGGATGAGCTTTGTGCCTGTGTGTTTCAGGTCGATGCTCTGCGTTTACGTCTGGAGGAGAAGGAGGCCACGCTTAATAAAAAGAGCAAGCAGATTCAGGAAATGTCAGAGGAGAAGGGCACGCTGAACGGAGAAATTCACGACCTCAAAGACATGCTTGACGTCAAGGAACGCAAGGTCAACGTGCTGCAGAAGAAGGTAAACTGTAGACACCGCAGCCAAATTGCTTGCTTAAAATCGAATAAAACATTGAGGTC
Organism: Enteromius radiatus; assembly: GCA_032357445.1. Lineage (NCBI taxonomy): Eukaryota > Metazoa > Chordata > Actinopteri > Cypriniformes > Cyprinidae > Enteromius > Enteromius radiatus. Next base: position 3,122,678 of record JAUCMS010000079.1, read on the forward strand.
AGTACAAACTTTTGCATTGCTGCGGTGTATCCATTTGTAAACATCCCTGCGCCCTTGCGAACGGGTGTCATTTCCTCCTCCTGAGCGTAGATGGCACTGTTATGCCACGTTTGAGGAGCTCTGGCGAAACGCACGAGACCAGCCTCACCAAAATATCCCTTTGTGTAAATGTATGATTTCTAAAAGTAGGGAAAAGTTGTGTTTGTGATGGCGACGGAGTCTCCTGTTCTCAGAAATGACACACACAGGCCGTTAACCTCAGGCTAACAGCGGGCGCCAAGGTTTATACGTCTGTTCTGCCTCTTTCATATCCATGCAACAGCTGTTTGCTTCTGCCTCGAACCCACGTCAGATATACAGGAAGCCGTAGGTTACGCCGCTCCCGCCGACATCGCTTTTCATCGTCAATATTTAGGGTGCAGCTTTGAACTTCAATTCACAATATACAATCTTTGACAGAAATCTGCACACAAACCATGCCAGGTCCAAACTATCGCTGACATGTTTCGAGCTCGTTGTGCTTTTTGTCAGAGGCTGTTTTCGTACGGATTGTCTGTAGCCGGTCGTCCCATGAGGCAATGCTTCGGCGGTCACATCCGACTATCAGTTTCAGTTCTTCTGCGCTGAGATCACAGGCTGTGCAAACAAGCCCCCCGTCCGCAGCCTCATTAATCTTGAGTTAGGGATAGTCTGAGTGCACAGAACCCACCGTGAGCTCACCTTTATTGGGAAAACGGGAAGCTGTGTATCTCTCTAATGGACATTCCAGGGATAATGTTGCAAATCATGTTCCTAAGATCGCTGTAACTTGTGTCATATGTTATTTTACAGCCAAGTTTCTTAAAAAAGCACATGGATCATTTGCTATAAAGTACATCTCTCAAGTATGTTTGCTTGAATGGCTAAAAGCTCTACCTCTTTGAATTACGCTTTCTTGTTTACAGGAAGTGGCTGTTGATCGATAATTGTTACCTTCGAAGACCTTTTAAGGTTGTAAATTGTGACGTGTTTTTTAAAACACACTTTCAGATATCCCTCAAGTCAAATACTTTTTTTTGCCTTTTTTTACTATTTTATTTTTGCTAGTCATAAAACAATGTCTAAATGTGTTTAAATCCTTACTATTAATAATATATTGAAGGTTTTTATGAATTTTGAACAAACTATTTTATAGTGAATTGTGTTAAAAATAAAAAAGCTCTATTTACTTTGCATATAAACAGATTATGTTGATAAAACAGTGTTTGCATTCTTGTTGTTTACCCTGGAAGACCTTTAAAGCTTGTAAATAACTTTTTTTTCTCCTAAAACAGACTTAATAATACCACTATAATGTCAAATTCTTGGTTTTCTGCACGTTTCTTTTTTGTAAGCACCACTGTAAACAATTTACAACATTTTAAACATTTTATATAACATTTAAAAATTGTAAATTGTCGTAAAATACTTATACTTAAATACATAAGCAGTTTACAGTGATAAAACAGAGCTTACATACTTTCTATATTGGGGAAAAAACCCACTAATTTAATTTAAGAGCATTTAAAATGTGAAGACACTCTCGAATCATTGTCTTTTTTCCCCATTGCTGTTTTTTTGTTTAATTTTTAGCCTGTTTTCTTTCTCTATTTGTCTCAACCGCTTTGCTTCTCTTCACAGTTTGAGTCTGAAAGCCTCTCGGAGTCATCAGGGGCACGATGAACTTTTTTTTTTTTTTAAGCCAAGTGCTCTCCCAAGCCACAGAAAGAGAAACATTTAGTTTCCATTATAGTGCCTGAGCAGCTCTGTATTGCCCCAGAGTTGTTCCTAATGGCCATAACACATTGAGACAGTGCTATGAAGGTATGCATGAGGCTTCTCAACAGGACACCATTCAACGCACAGGTCAAACACGGGAAAACGAGAGACTGCACGAGAGCATGCAGGATTACATCCAGTGAGGAAAAGCTAGAGCACATGTTTCATTTAGCATTTGTAGACACCTTTATATTGTGGAATTCTTGTATAGAAGCCTTTATCTTGCAGAATTCTAAATGCAAATGAGCTCTGCTATGATTGGCTGTTTCTAATTTTTTAATTGAGAAGTCTTAAGTTAAAGAACTGATGGTTGCCATGACAAAATCATATATGTTTCTGAATCACCTAGTATATTTCCATAAACTGTAGGTGACTGGAGGGAGATGGTTTAGTCCTAAATGTTAGAGATAGTAAATTGTCATCATTTACTCACCACCATTTTGTTGCAAACCTGTATGAACTTCTTTCTTCTGTTAAACACAAAAAAAATATTTTGAAGAATATTGGTATCCAGACACTTGACGGTAGCATTGACTTCCATGTAGTTTTTTTTGGGTAACACTTTATTTAATGGTTATACCTATTAGTTTCTTATCAGCATGCATATTGCTAGAATATTAACCAGTTATTATTAGTGCTAATTAAACACATATTAATGCCTTATTCTACTTCCCTAATCCTAGAGGGATTAGTAACAAGTGTTACCTACTCTAAAGTGTTACCGTTTTTTTCTTAATGAAGTCAGTGGCATCCAGCAATTGTTTGGTTACCATTCTTCAAAATATTTCACGTTCAGCAGAAAAAAAAGTAGTTCATCAACGTTGTGTAAATGACACAATTGTTACATTTAGGACTATACTTCCTCCTCAGGTCGCCTAGACTGTTTCTGGAAATGTGTGATTAAGAAATAAACATGATTTTGGCATCACAACCATCAGACTTCCCACATTTACATAAAAATGCAAATGTATTAATTAGAAGCTTGCCCTTTCGTGATTTTTAGCACTGCTTAAGATGTCAGCCAATCATAGCAGAGTTTCTTTCCTACTTTATAGTAGGGAAGTATGCATTTTCGGATGCAGCCAAAGTAGCAAAGAGTGCCCGTTTAATTCCGAGGGTTAGTGAGAGTGGAAAATATAATGTAAAAAACAAAATTCTGTCTGTTTTAGATGTTAAAAACCTCGAGTAACATTACAAGCGGACTTGTAATGCTCCAGACGTGTGGAATATGGCCTCTAAATAAACTACGCTGCTTAGTTTTTTCAAGCAACACTTAGCACTGTTGCATTTGCACGTACAAAAATGAGCTTTCCTAGACGTGTGTGTGTCTGTGTATACGAGTGAGTAAATGAATAGATACACAGTTTCCTGTGAAGTATGCATTCGTTCTCAGAGGAGGCCTAGCTTGGACTGGTTTCTTTTTTCTCGCACTCTGCTTTAATGTCTGAACATCATTTTTTTTTTTTTCTCTCCCTCTCGGAGCTGTTTGGCTTTGTGATTGTTTTCCCAGTGGCTCCGGTTCAAGTGCGAAGCTCTCTGCCTTCTCAGTGGCACCGTTTGCCTGCGCGGATGTGAGCGAGTGCGTGCCGAACGGAGCAAAGCACCTCTTCCAGAGGCAGCCGAGAGATTCGGCCCGCTCTTTTCTTTTGTTTATATTCAGTGTTTTGTGTTTAACCGAACACTTACCCTTTAACAGCCTGGAAAATAACGATAATTTAATTTGCGACTGTCAGATAAGGTGGCAGACAGATCCGTAGTGGAAGCTAAATATTGAAAACAGCGGTTTGGATGGGAATTCTTTCGCAAGTTCACTGCAGGACAGACTGCAGAAAATAACATTTGTTAATGCGAGGAGGGCGGAATACAAGACGCAGTTCAGCAGAACTCGCTCAAGTATGTAAACTTCAGTCGAACGTCTTGATGGAGAGCAGCTCTCTTTGGGTCGTCGGAGACACTTTGTCTTATGGATGAAATGTCCACATCTGGGGATTTTTAACATTACTAAATCCAATTAGGTTGACTATCTGCATCTTATTTTGAAACAAATTGTTTCACTTACAACGCATGAATTCATTTCTTCAAGAAGACACCAAAGAAATGAAACCTGTTTGTTGACTTTGCAGTTAGAGTTTTGCTCTATCCAGATGTAATAAACACCCAATATTGAGCATTGCTCAAGGAATTTGTCTGCAAACTTTCGAAACACAATCCGGGACATTGAGGGTCTTGCAAAACGCTTTTATTGAGACACAATATCACGAACCTCGTGAACCTTCAGCTAATCCAGCAACTATATTTTTCTTAGAAGTAACAGCCTGCTAACTTCTGAACAAACTTGACACTTTGACGACATAAAACTGTCATCGAAGTACAATGTGCGTTGGACGGCACTGCCGCTCGAACATTTGGGGTCAGTGTGATTTTATGTTTTGAATGAAATTAATACTTTTATTCAGCAAGGATGCATTAAAATGATCTAAAGTGACAGTTAAAGACGTTGATAATATTATAAAAGATTTTTGTTTCAAATAAATCCTCTTATTTTGAACTTGCTGTGCATCAGATATGCCTAAAAAAATGTATCATGGTTTCCACAAAAACATTGAACAAGCCTATTTTCGGTATTGATGGTGATAGGAAATGTTTCTTGAGCCTCAAGTCAACATATTAGAATAAATTCTGAAAGATCATTCGACAAGTCATGACTGCTGAATACGTTTAAGTATATATATATATATATATATATATATATATATTAAATAAATTTTAAAATAATATTTTATAACTGCAAAATATTTTAATTAAAATGTACTTTTGTATTGTACTTTTAAAATGTAATATTTTGAAACATGTACTGTGTTTGTGACCCTGGACCACAAACCAGTCATAAGTGTCAATTTTTCAAAATGTAAATTTATACATTTACATTGCAGTTTCCATTGCTCTGTGGTTTGTTAGGATAGGATGATATTTGGCATATTAATGCATATTAATGCATATTACTAATCAAAAATGAAGTTTTGATTTATTTACAGTAGGAAGTTCACAAAGTATCATCATGGAACATGATCTTTACATAATATCCTAATGATTTTTGACATAAAAGAAAAATTGCTATATATTGCTACAAATATACCCCAGCGACTAAGGTTTTGTGCTCCCTGGTCACATTTCTGTTCACAAACACGGCCTTGGTAAGCATTACAGACTTTTTCTTACCAACCCTAAACTTTTGAATGGTAATGTGCAGCAGTCCTAAAGAGTCATCATTGTTGTTTTATTTTAACAACAGTGATTTAAAATCCATACAGCGGTTTGTGATAGACTGAAACCAAGTTCAGTGGGACGTTTTTAGTTTTCGCGCCAGTAGAATTGAGACTTCATTAACAATGACTCACAGCACATGCAGCGTTTCAACATGATGTGTATGATGATGTGTATCATATTCCAGTATTTCATCGAAGGATGTCCCCATGTGCATTCACAGAGGGTTTGGGCTAAACCCTGAACATTCGCTGACCCCCACAACCGCCCCCATGGATGAAGAGCTTCCAATTTGCTCCACTTTTAAAGGCTGGTTCAGAACGCAGAACGACTGTGTGCTTTTTTCCCCTTCTTCTTTTCGACGGCTAAGGGGTTGAAGAAGGCTAACAGGCTTAGCACCACAAGGAAAGCCTCTTAAACAGAGCGTGTCGGGCCTGAGTTGTGATCTTTTTGCTGAGAAAGAGCCTCTTACATTGTTTGTTACCATCCTTCAGTCGAGAGAGAGAGAGACAGAGACAGAGAGAGCACAGCTTTAAGAGGGCGCATGCTAATAAGTGCCTTGTGTTAAAATAATGATAAACCCCACATCAAACGGCCGAGAGTCTTAAGCCCCTAACAGTCTGATAGAGAGAGAAAGATCCTCTCTGCTTTCGACTTAATTGGGGGAAAGAAGTTCTACAGAAGTTTCTAATTAATCAGCACTTCCTCCTCCCCATCTCTCTCTCTCTCTCCCTTATATTCAGACCTTTTCATTTTTAGAGTACTTCAGTGTGTTTACAATGTGTAACATAAAAAAAGCAAATAAAAGCAGTGACAGACAACAAATAAAGTGCAAGTTGTTGTAATAAAATAAAAAAATACAAGTAATACACAATTCAAGTAATATTATTTTTAATATTACTTTTTCTTTTTTTGAATGCATTATAAAATGTTATTTATTCCTGTGATGCAAAGCTGAATTTTCAGCATCATTACTCCTGTCTTCGGTTTCACATGATCATCCAGAAATCATTCTAATATGCTGATTTGCAGAACTATTAATTATTAGTCTTTTGTAACATTTAAATATTCTCAATTTAATGCATCCTTGCACAATAAATGATCAGAAAAGCATGGTCCCTTATTCGTATTTTAAATGGCATTTCTCATATCTAGTAAAACAAATAAATAAATTGCAATTAAAAATACAGTAAATGCAATTAACATATTTCTTTATTTCTTTATTTGTTATAATATTCGGTTTGTAGTGGTGGTGCTTTAAAAGCGATGTGTTTAGAGATGCAGTCCGACAGTAAAGCTCCCTCAGAGAAATGACGTCTGTAAATTCATGCCCTTTAAAGCGATTTAACTACAAGCAGTAAAACTCCGACCACCTTGAACTTTTGACTAAATCCAAATAAATGTGTCCGTTGCAATTTATTATATAAAACTAATGACTCACAGTCACACAGTGGAACTTTCCTCCTGCTGTCACTTTGTATCAAACGAGTGCAGCTAAAGTCATGTGATCCATAACTAGTCGACACAGCCCTGGCATGTCGACTACTGCCAGAACTAATCGACTAGTTTAGTGCCACCCCTAACATATGCTGATCAAAGCTGGAATATACATTTTGACAATTTTGAAAATTAAGGAAAATCTCTTTCTGTGTGGGAGTTTGCAGACACAAAGACTGGCGTCGTGCCACTTACCTGTCAGGTCTCACCCACTCAGGTGCCAAACTCCTCACGCTCATTTACATTACTGAGCAGTGTGTGTGTTCGACGCCACCCATTCCACTTCAACAAACCTCTCACAAATGACACGGGATTCGCTAAATAAATCCTGACAGGTGGATCAGGACCCTGATGCAAATTGCCTACTTATTTATTTATTTATAAATAAATAAAGGAACATAAAAGATTGATTTGAGTTTAATTTGTTATTTTTTATTTGAGCAAAAAGAGACTGCAGGCTTAAGAGACTACACTGTTAAAAATGAGTTTTTCAAAGCTGTAAATAAAAGATCACTGGAGTACGTTTTACAAGAAAATACCATCTTTGTGCTTCATTTAATCTTTAATAGGATGTGCCAATTGTCTAGTTCTACATTTATTTATTTATTTATTGCAATGTATTAGCAATTTCTGAGTAAAAATTTAGTTTTGAAAAAATTTAGTTTTGAAGTAAATCCTACAGCAATATCATGAATCCATAATAATATATAAAAATAATAATGATTGAATTAAATTAATTTTATAAGTATTTGTAACATTTACCGGCAATTTCTGAGTGGAATTTTTTTTTTTTTAAAGACAAAAAAAGTAAAAAGACTATATAATAGTATTTTCTTAAAAACTCTACTTTAATAATACACATTTTACTATATACTGTTTAGTTTTCTCTATAGTTACTAATATTACTAACCATTAAAACCAAAAACTGAAATTAAAACTATTAAAAACAATAAACAACCAAAATTGTTTGTTATTTGAAATAAAATATTTATTCACATTTTATATATATATATATATATATATATATATCTTACAATGGCAAAAAGTAAAAAAGATAGCAGAAAATGACATAAAAATATCGTTAGCACTTTACAATAAGGTTCATTAGTTAACATCATTAGTAAATATGAGCTAAGAATAAACGATACTTCTACAGCGTTTATTAATGTTAATGTTAATTTCAGCACTTACTAATGCGTTATTAAAATCTCAAGTTGTGTTTGTTAATATTAGTTAATGCACCGCGAGATAACATGAATAAACAATGAACAACTGTATTTTCATTAACTAACATTAACAAATATTAATAGTGTAATAAATCCATCGTTCATGTTAGTTAATGCATTAACTGATGTTAATAAATGACACCTCATTGTAAAGTGTCACCGAAATATCTGTTCAAATTGTTAATAAAAACTGTAATATCTAAAATAACACTGGGATCCTTCTAATAAAAAGGGAAGCAAACAGCTTCTCTTATACATACAGTATAACCTTCTTAATACCCATCTGCCGAAAATCTGCAGAATGATCTCTCCCTCCTGTCGCTCCACTCTGTGGGTTTGACATGTTGTTTTGTTCGGCTTGCACATTGCATACAATTCTGATGCAACTCGCTGTAAACGCTCAAATTCATTCACTCTGTGCGTGTGTGTGTGTGTCTGTTGTCTTATTGTGTGTCGTGTGCCTCTCTGTCTGTTTCCAGAGCTCACACCACACTGACAAGCAGCAGATCACTAAGTGAAACAAAACACTCTTTAATAATTCAGACAGCCCCCCCCCCCTCTCATTCTCTCTCTCTCTCTCTCACTCACACACACACACACAAATCCCTTTAAGTCTCCATGCGTTTGGATCTCTCTGACGGGAGGCTGCTCTTTTTGTCTCGTCTTGTCTTTTATCCACTCACACACTCTCAGATGAAACCAGAAACCGAGCAGAAGAGCTTTTGGGTGTGTGTGTGTGTCCATCTACAATCAGTTCTTCCCTCAATTGTAGATACCAGGTCATTGAATTCCAGTTTAAAGCTTCTCTGTGAATCCCAACATGGGCTTTTTTGCCTAATAGGCTCCTATTTGAACATAATCATCATTTTGGCTTGACATGGATCCCCGTAATCTAGATTCGAATGTCCGTCTTCCCTTTATGAGGAAGATGAAGGCATTTTTCCTCCATTAGCTCTACACAGGATTGCAGTTTTCCTCTCAATGAGCTGATTGTTTTCCGAAATATAATTGCTGTTATCATATGACTCTGCACATGCATAATACGGGCGCTATGAAATATTCATGAGCGTTATAGTGTGCGCCGGCCAAAGCTGTATGGGGTAACCCGAAACTCTGGGGGATGCTGGGTAATGGGGCAGAGGAGCGTAATCAGGTTGCGTTACACAACCAGGTTTCATGGGCGACCGCAGACGATATCAAAGAGAAGGAGGTGAAGTGTGTGTGTCATCAGACAGGTGGAGCTGTCAGGTGTGTGTTTGATTAATGAAAGGCTGTTCATATTGGCCATGCACCATTGTTTTTGCGTTTGGTCCGCAATTTTTTTCCCCCACAATTCTGTCGGACCAATCAGCTCGACTTCTTTCCTCACTCAACTGTTTCGCTTAAGACTAGCTGAGACTAACCCCGACATCTGTCCAAACATGTCTGAAATTATTTAAAACAACAAACCCTGCCGTACTTTTTATTATTCGAGCAACAACGGTCGTTTTTTTGAACCAGGGCAAATTCGTTATAGGGTTTCTTCTCACTTTTCTACATTTGTTATCCTTCTAATCACTTTTGCCAAAATATTCACCCTTTTAATTAAATTCATAAGTCGACACGGCTTTATCTCTCTCTCAGCGGTCGGGTCGGAAACCAGATTACGCTGCTGTCACAGTTTTCTCTCGCTCTTTTCAGGACTCTGAATTAAAAAAAAAAACCTTTTAAAATCATGAAAGCACTTAAAGACTTGAGAGATGGGGCCAAAGGAAAGATTTTAGTTTGGTTTATAATAAAGAGTATAGTTATTTTATACAAAAAATAAGTGATTTTAATTTCATTATCAGTTATTTGTCTTGAAACATTAATAATAATTCATAAAAAAGAAAAAATAGATATAGTCATGTAGCAAAAGAGTAAATACTTGATAGAAATTATATAGAATAATATGTATTTATTTTTAATGGAAAAAATGAAAGATTACTGCTTTACTAAATTAGATTTAAATTTAGATTTAAAAATGAATGTTCATTATTTTTAGTCATTTGGTAATGTGCATGATTAATATTATTAATAATAATAATAATAAAAAAAAAAAATATATATATATATATATATTTATTATTATTATTATTAATAATAAAAATTAATTTATTAAAAATTAATAAAAATTTTTTATGTCGTTATAGTTTATTTTTTATTTATTATTATTATAGTTTATTTTGTATTTTTTGGTTTGGTGCATAATTGAAGTTTTAGTTACTTTTTTATTATAATTAAAAAAAAAAAAAGTGAGTAATTTTCATTATTTTTAAATGTCTTGAATATGAATTACTAATAATAACAATTTATAATGTAATGTAATATAATACTTCTGTATGTGGTTTATAATTTCAGTTATTTTCAAATGTATTAAAACCGTAATGAATCATAAAAATAATATATATATATATATATATATATATATATATATATAGTTATGTGGAATCTATTAGTTGTATATCTTTTTTTTTTTTTTTTTTGTAGTAGTTAAATGTATGTAAATTGCTGATGTTTTTGTAATAATGTTTGCTGTTTTGGGGGCGTAAATCTCATTCCCATTGGCTCTGAGGTTCAAGCTAAACTTCTGCTGCCAACATTTCAGAATATTCGTCTCAAAATAATTCCGTCCATATCAAAGACCCTATATTTCCTCTTCATCTTGTGCAGCCCAAAAACTTTTCCTCTAAACAGCTGAGGTAGGCCTGCTGATAAAATGTGTTTGCACAGAGAGCGGCTCTATCAACGGCAGGTTGTTTCAAAGCAGCTAAAAGAAACAAAAACGGCAACTATTTATCAAATCCGTCAGCGTTTAATTGAATGTGAAACGGTGGACAGGAACAGTCAGTCTTTTCATTGAGCTGTCGGGACATGATGAATGGAGCGAAACGTGGAAATGCCCATCTCTCCCGTGTCATTCATCAGCTCCGGCGTCACGCACACACCAGCCGCGCACACAGATAAGGAAAGTTTATGAAGAGAATTAGTTCTGAATATGCTTCTAATGAGGTCATTATTTATTTTCAGCTGAACAGTGAAAAAAATAGATTGTTTTTAACCGGTCTGGCCCTCCCCCCGTTGCTAATGTTGCTCCATATGGAGTGCTGTAAGTGGATATGCTGAAAATAAAATGAGAAATGGCTTCACTTAGTCTACTCTGAGCTTAAGTGTGAGTAAATGTTGTTTATTGTGCTTTAATAGATATGTCTTCATCTGGATCAGTTCGATGCCGTAAAACTGTCTCTCCCTCTCGGTGCAGATTGAGAACCTGCAGGAGCAGCTGAAGGATAAGGAGAAGCAGATGACCAGCCTGAAGGAGCGCGTCAAATCCCTGCAGGCCGACACTTCAAACACAGACACGGCCCTCACCACGCTGGAGGAGGCCCTGGCTGAGAAGGTGGACACCCACAAACACGGAAATTCATCCTGGGTTTCCCCTCTTAAGTTCACTTGTTTTAGGGCTGTCACAGAACCCAATATTTTCATTGGTATGACTCTCACCCGTATAGTGTTCAAAGCGGTCGCAGATATTATTGCTATTGCTATTCATTAATGTTTTATTAGTCCCTAATTTTAGTATTTGCTGGAACTAAAGTACTAGTACTGTGTATTTGTCATCCGTACTCTCTTTATAGCATTGCCGCAAGCGGAGGGACTGAACAAAAATGATGACATGATGATCTTGAGCAGTTAATAATAACAATGACAACAAAACAACAGTTGTTGTTATTATTATTATTATTATTATTAACAATACCAATTGACATTGACATTAAATAAAAATATACTACAACAATTAACAACACCATTTAATATAAATGTTTATTATTATTATTATTATTAACAACAACAACAACACTAATTAATAACCATATGTAATATGCATGTACAGTATGATCTAATGCTGTTAGTAAATATTATAAATACATCCTATAATATCATATTAATGTTACTATTATTATTATTAGCACTACTATTTGTAGAAATGGAAAAAAAGTCATAGCATTTCCTAACTACAATTAATGTGCGTGATTTTTAATACTGATTATAAAATTTAATTAGTAAATATGTTGCAATAATTATTTGTTGTTGTTACAATTATGATTGTTATTATTAGTGGTTGTAGTAGTACCAATTCATTAGGTAAATTGTAAATAAGTTATCTATATTTAATATTTGATTAACCCAAAGTTGTTGTTATTAGTATTATTGCTATTATTTAGTGCAAACTAAGTATCAATAAATAGTTTATTATTAGTAGTAAAAAGTAGTAGCATTTTCTAACTATATATATATATAACTATAATATTAATGTGTAATATAATACTTTTGGGAAATATTACATTAATGTTAAATTGAACTGTTTTATTTTTATTAGTTGTAGCAGTAGCAGTGTTAGTTATGTCAATTATTTCATTTATTAATTTCACATTCAACTGTCTATCATCATCATCATCATCAGTACTAATAGTGATATTAATAACTAAGCTGTGGATGTGGTAGCGTGTTTTCTCCTTCAGAGACAGGTGACGTACAGTTACATCAGAAGCTGTGTGTGTGTGTGTGTGTGACAGCGGTGAAGATTGCTCTGTCACACACCCTTATGTAAGGACTCAGTCATTCTCACACTATGATTGACCTCCCAGCAAGCGCATGGATCCACGGGGTCAATCCCCGTCACTTCTCATCAGCTCACAACACACGTGCGACTGTCTCCTCCAACACTAGTTCACCGAGCATTTCAGGCCACGGAGCGACGCAGTTCTCCGAATCAATAAAACCCACCCCACCTGCCCCCTGAACTCCAGCTCATGAATATGAATGAATTAACCCCGGTTGTTATTAGCATTGTCTTACTCGCCCGCAGTTTGGCGGTGATCCGCTGTTCTGCGTTTCCCCACTTCATCTTGCTCACATACCCTCACGCGCCGAGGTTTGGGCCTCCCAGCCGCGGGGCGGAAATTAACTTTGTCAGCCATCTGCATATTGAAAAAAAAAAGAGCTCTGGCTCTTTTAGCGGACACACATACTCCAACCCTGGCGTACACGTATGCACTTTTTTTTGTTGGAAAGCGTATCTGTCCTTTCCTACTTAAACACATGCAGCTTTCCATTTCACACGCCTCGGATGCCGCTCGACGCATGTCGTGAACCCGGTGCGAGAGTTAGCTGGCACTCAGATGAGCGGTCATGCTTAATGTCACAGCCCAGCGAGGATCGGCCAGGAACGCCGGCTCGAGAGAGTGAAATACAGCCCTCGCGGTGAGAAATGCAGTGCAGGCCTGAAAAAGAGCAGTGTTATTATTGTCCGGTTCGGCCGCTCGGTGTGTGAGTTTTGGCCGGCTCGGGTGTGAAAGTGCTGGAGGCTGATGCTCTCCATGGTTCCAGCCGTCCTCTTTCACAGGCCATCGACTGCGAGGCTGCGCCAAAGCACTCTTTCCTCAGACCTCTTATTGTCTCGCGTTATTGCTCTGTGTGTCTCTTTTTTCCTCTCGGAATTATTAAAGGTGGGATTTTTTGCGACCTTATTAAAGTGTGCGTACAGTATGGCATAGTAGCCGTTCACATCAGATCTGACTCATTTCTACTAAAGCTACTTCCATTTTCTGAAAGCAGACGCGGCCAAATCTTCCAGCACCTGGCCAAAGTTGACACATGTGTGAGATTAATGGATCGTAAGCCCAAATGTGTTCATTCAGATATGTTCCACTAGCCGTGCAGGGTTACGCTTAAGTTGGGAATTAAGGAATTGGTGTGCCTGCGCTTTCTAAACTTTGACAGGTGTTGGCTTGCTCTTGTTTTTGGGTAAATATTACAACCCTTACATAAATTGGAAGCCAAATAACCACAAACTTCATTTCCTTTTTGCGCGTGCTACTTTTAAAATATAATCTTAAAAAAAAAGAAAGAATATACAGTGTGCTATTGTAGAAATATCCAGTAGTGTAAGCTTAAAGCCAAAAGGTGCAGTTCACCCAAATATTTATTTATTTATTCTATATTATATTAGATAATATAATATATAATATGTATTATTATTATTATTATTAATGTGGTAACAGTATTGTATTGCATTTGTATTTAAAGTAAAGGGGTTAGTTGACAAATAAAAATCAGACTGTCTTAACATGCGTACAAACTTAACATACAAATAACATGAGAAAAATGTATCTTCAATGTTAGTTTTTTTTTTTTTTTTACATTTGTACACATTGATACATCAACTACGCATATACACTTAATATTAATGACACTTTAAGACCAGCAGTGATAATAATAATAATAATAATAATAATTAAACAGAACAATAGCTTATTGCACTAGATTGTTTTTATATTTAAAATATATGCTTTATTTAACTTATAATATTAATTATACTTTTTAAGAACAATAAAATATTGTATAAAAAAATAAAAATAAATACTTTTAAAAAAAAAGATTTATGCTTCTTTTTTATTATTTTTTTAATAATACTACTAATAATGGTAATGGTAATAATCAAAACAATAGCTTATTGCAGTAGATTTTTTTTTTAATATTTAAAATGTATGCTTTATTTAATATATACAATTAATTATACTTTTTCAGAACAACCGTGACAATAATATTAATAATAATAATAATGGCTACTCTAAATTCATGTTTTATTATTATTATTATTATTATTATTAATCACATTATTTTTTACCAATCATATTATTATCAACTCTATCATATTAGTATTTTTCTCACCTTTATGTAATTTCAAACCTGTATGGAGCACAAAAGGTGAATTTTTGAGGATTTTTTTGTTTCCCATATATCAATGATACATAGTTAACACAACACGTTAAATGACACCAAAAAGCACCATAAAAGTAGTGTATATGACATGTACGGTTTATTACATTCCATCTAAACCCATAAGAGAGCTCTGTGTGAGGAACAGGATGAAATAGAAGTGCAATTTTAATTATGCCCTGATAGTTTTGCATCAACTGTTGTACTGTTGTGCTCATGATTCCTCAAAATGTCTGATTTTGTGTTTCACAGAAGATAGTCAAATGAGTTTGTAACAACAGACCTGTATGAGGGCGAGTAATTTTTTTCTCCCTGTTTCTAAATCACACTTTTAACATGTCCTTTCTTGTTTGTGATGTCTGTAGGAGCGTATTATCGAGCGTCTGAAGGAACAGAGGGATAGAGACGAGAGAGAGAAGAGCGAAGAACTGGATAGCAGCAAGAAAGAGCTCAAAGAGCTGAAAGAGAAAGTCAGCTTGCTGCAAGGAGAGCTGTCCGATCGCGAGGTGAGAACTTGATTTTGCATGAACTGACTAATGCTTCATTAAAGCCAATATTGTATCAAGTTGATGATTTTCACAATCTACAGTGTTTATGTAATCATTTTTACCTTGTAGTGACATTTTTAGGGACCAAAATTTTGTTTACAGCATCATTTACATGACAATGTAAATGAGAATTTGCTGAAATTGATGTAGAGGAGTTGTTTCTTCATTGGAACAGATTTAATGAAATTTAGCATTACATCACTTGCTCACTATTGGATGCTTTGCAGTGAATGGGTGCCGTCAGAACGAGATTCCAAACAGCTGTTAAACAAATAATCCACTTGAATCCAGAAATAGGTTGAAGTTAAAAACATCTTTATGATGGATTTGTTCCTAACAAACACACAGCTTTTTGCTTGACCAGACATGAATCGATGGACTGGTGTCGTGTGGATTACTATTGGGTTATTGTGACGTTTTTATCAGCTGTTTGGACTCATTCTGACGGCACCCATTCACTGCAGAGGACCCTTTGGTGAACAGGTGAATATTTTCTGATGAAGAACAAACTCATCTCTATCTTTGATGTTCTCAGGGTGAATGCATTTTAAGCAATTTTCCAATTTTGGGTGAACGATGAACGGGTAAACTGCTCTATAATCTCACAAGCATACGCTCAGATTTGTGTAATCTGTTTGCGTATTTGTGAACAGAAGTTTGGGTTTGCGGTGTAAATATTGCAGTAGTGTATTGTGGCCTATACGCTCAACTAAGATCCACAACTAATCCTAACCCTCCTTAACTAAATCCCTGCTATCGGGAGAACTGTAATTAAACTATTATTTTATGAATCAGCTTGATTTTTCTGTGAAATCTTTGCACATATTTGCAAAAGATTAGCCTGGATTGTTTCAGTATGATTGTATGATTATATCTCGCATTTTGCGAAAGCGAGTCACATTACATGTTTTTGTACTGCGCAAACTGACCAACAAATAGCTCAGAGGTGGGCGTCCAGCCGACATCTTGTGCAATTTTTGCATTCGTAATGTTAGTTCAGATGGCGGTTTCGCATTTATAATGCAGTAATCCTCTATAATGTGTCAGGTGTGGATTAAAGAGGTTGAAGTGGATCCCAGGCAGCATTAGAAGCGTCTTCCTTAGGTTGCACTATTGGACGAAGTGCTCGGGCTTGATAGAGACGGACTGATTTCGCAGCCGTCCACACAACCCCAGAGGAGCTGTAGTGATGAGAACAGACATGCTGGACCTGAAACACTGTCAGTCCTGTGTGTGTGTGTGTGTGTGTAGGACAAGAAGATAAATGGCGGATTGTAAATGTGAGGGAACGGCCCCTCCCAGAGAGCAACTGCTCATTTCTCTTTCTGTCTTCAACTCTGCTCTGTTGTTCACTTTTTTGTCTTCTTCTTTTATTTTTTTTTTGCCTTTAGCCTTCTATCCTTTCAAACTTTCTAGTATTTTGTCTAGCATATCTCCAATAGAATTTACATCAGTAAAAACGGAGTAGTTGACCCTATAAATGAAAGTTGGTCATTGTTTACTTACGCTCATGCCGATCCAAACCTTAGACATTTTAAAGACTCATTAAGTATTGGTTGCTGAAGCTCTCGGGAAGATTCCAAGCTTTATTAAAGACAAAAATGCACCATAATTGTTCATGATATTCAGGATAGTTTAAGCACATTTCCTCAAATTCTTATTAAGTTCCTTTTTAATTGAAGTATTTTCTTTATTTTTTCATTAAATGGTTTTATTTTATGTATTTTTCTTATTTAAAGCACAACAAAGTTATTGTTTTAATGTGACCTGCATATTAAATTTTTTATTTTTTTTTATTTTATTTTATCAATCAAACCAGTTTTGAGAACTGGATCACTAAATTGATTTTCAATGAGAATCATTTCAACATTCAACTCATTGACTAAAAGATCCCGTTGTAATGAATAACAGCTCACTGGCGTTGGAATAACGATTTTGACTTTATGTGACTCCTGAAGATTTGGAATATAGCGTACAGATCATATGAACTACTTTATAACTTTTATGGTTCTTTCATGGTGCTTTTTACGGTTTTGGTCTTTTTTGAAGCTTGAAAGCTTCAGTCCACATTCGTTGTAATTGCATGGAAAAGTGACCAATACAATATTCAGAAATTCTCCATCTGCGTTTCATGGAAGAACAACAGTAATACGGCTCTGGAACGACATGAGGGTGAGTAAATGATGACCGAATGTTCATTTTTGGTTGAACTATCCCTGTAATGACTGCGTTTGCTTTCCCACAGCACTGTGTCTGTGGCTGTTTTATTATTCAGGTTATTCTTGTTTGCTGTGATCTCCACATTCCTCTCCGCTGTCTGCCTCTAGAACATGGGTGATGCACATCCCCACCATTAAACCACTTCCTGTCCTACAGTAGTTAGTTCCTCTCATCTGTATCTTTCCATAAATATATATATATATATATATATTTATATAGAAATTCCATATTTCGGGTGAATCTCATAAAATCACGTTTCACACCAAAATTGCAGAGAAAAAAAGATTATATTAATGCAAAACAACATAATGACAGTTTTGCTCTTAAATCTTCAATACACTCTTAGTCTTAGCCCAACCAATCAGAATCAAGGACCGTAACTTTCCATTTCATAATAATGTTATTATTTTTTTTAAACTGTTACTGTAAGTGTACAGATTGCTCAAAAAGTCACTTTTATATTGCTGCCAAAACCTATTTCAAATAAATCATATTCTTTTAAAATGTATTTTCATTAAAGAGTCCTGAAAAAGAGTTTTAGCAGGACAAGAATATATATTTAAAAAAATATTAATAATACTACTTGTTAAAGTTTTTACTGGGATTTTAAATAAATAAATACATCCTGAGAAATTTCTAAAACATAATAAACATTAAAAAATCATTTACATTTTGAACAGTAGTGTACATATTTATTTGAATTAATTTTATGATTTAAAAAAAGGTTTATAGTAATTAATATGAACTGCACATAAGTAGTTTTGAAATGGTATATCATTTAATATAATTTTTGGTTATTAAAATAAATTGGGCATTGTGGTAAAACACACTGCTGGTCATGAAAGTAGGCTTAATTTTACTGTAGTAAAATCAAATTTTAAGTTCACTTCTTGGGGATAAATGTATCTCAGACATCTTTACAGGTTTTGTAGCTTAGATTGTCAGTGTCCTGGATATTTGCGTTGGATCACGGCTGCTGTCCTGAGCTGCGTGCGGCAGCCTCCCATCGCTCAGTGTCCTGTTATATCCATATCCTTGTTTCTCCTGCATTGTGTTGTTGGTGAGCAGTGACCACTTCGCTCCCTGCTCTTTCGCTCTCTCCTCCCGCGCTCTAATCATAAAGTGTGGAATCCAGCACATCCCATCATTCCCCTCTCCTGTTTTCTTTACCAACGCGAGAGAACGCGGGGCGGCAGTATGAACATGAACTGTGTATTTTGGTCCGCGGACTCCAGTCGAGTGTGAAATTGTGGGGCTCTCCGGCTGAAAGCGGAAACGGCAGGAAAGGCCTGGATGGAGGGCTGCAGTTTTAACAGCTTGTCTGAGACTCGGCTTAAAAAAACAGAGAGCTGATGTACTGCATATGTGCAGGGAGGCCTGTACATTATAGCACATGATATTTGTGATATTACTATTGAGATGTAACAGCTACTGTAACTCTAAATCGTTCTCCTGTTTCATATTTTATCACATTACTCCTCATAAAAGCCTGTGTGCTGTTAAAGGAACTGTTCACTAAGGACTGGAGCTTTCTTCCGTCAGAAAAGGATTCAAAGGCACTGTAATAGTATCGTAAAGCGCTCCATATAACTTATATAGCACTATATTCAAAAGCCTGAATCCATATGATTGCTTTGGATGAGAAATAGACAAAAATTCAGTCAGTGAACGAATCATTTTTAAATTCTATTTAGAATTTGATTAATGATTAATCCATAATAAATCTTGTTTACATAATATATATGTGTGTGTGTGTGTGTGTGTGTGTATATAAAAACACACACATACAGTTTATATTTTGAAAAAATTTACATGTATATTAATTTATATTATATATTAATATCAAAATTTTTCTTAAATATTTACATGCATGTTTGTATTTTTATATGCATACATATACACAGTATAAACACATGTTATTGAACAAAAACTAGATTTTAGATAATGGTGGATGTCAAGATTTTCAGCGAAAAATTTGGTTTGTTTGTATTCAGTAACCAGTGTATGAGTTTCACATGAGCCACGTTTTTGGTGAGTTTCCACCTTTTTATAAACTCGAAAGCTCCAATCTCAATTCATTACACATTTAAGTAAAAGAAATACTAACATAAAGGTTTGGAACGACCTGAGTCTAAGTAGAGTTTTTAGATTTGAGTGAACTTTAAATGTTTGAAATACCGAAACCAGGTCCAGTTTATTTGATTCACTCTGATCGGACAAAATTAAATCCTTTTGATTGCGTGTTTGTATACAAATGTGCATTTTAAAAAGAGAAAAAAAAACCCAAAACTGTCACATGGCAATTTGTCTTGGCTCTTCGTGCTTCCTGATGTTGAAATTGGCTCGAAACGGGCCGGCTGTGGTTCCAATCCGCGTATTTACATGTGTTTGTGCTCAGGTTGTATCAATGCAATCAGGGACTGTGGCATGACGTTAACAAAGTCTCCTCCTGCTTCTCATTAGCCTTCTCTCTCCCCTTGCCTGAACCTGATCATCCACATTCAGAGGTAGATTGTTCAATAAGTGCTCTCTGATTTAACCTTCCTTCCCCTCACCCGCAGGCCTCTCTATTGGACCTGAAGGAGCATGCTTCGTCCCTGGCCTCCTCTGGACTGAAGAAGGACTCCAAGCTGAAGAGTCTCGAAATCACTCTTGAGCAGAAAAGAGAGGAATGCACCAAATTTGAGAGTCAACTCAAGAAGGTGAGCCAGACAATTGGAGGGAATTGAAGCATTACAGCTAGCAAACACACAGTCTCGTCATCAGCTAAGCAGCCGAGAACGCCTAACAAGCCATTAGTGTGACTGGCACGCCGTTAGCGCTACATAGACAACACTTAATACAGTGACAAGGAGCTGAGTGTTCGCTCAAGTGCACTTTATCTCTGGAGTTTTTCTCTGTCGAGTGCAATAGAGGGAAGATATTAGCTCTGTTCCAGACCCAAGTGAGACTGTGGTCAACATAGGCCGCTACGGTCAATGACAGCATCCGAAATAAATCAGAATCTTAAACTTGACTCATTTGAAACACTTCTACAGCACAATTATGTTAACAGGCACTCAAAAGCAAGTGCGAAAAGATATTCAACAAAAATTAATTCCAGGATCTACTTAACATACTTAGGAATGGGAGAAAGCCCAATGCAGAAAAAAAAAAATGCACTTGTTTAATGCCATCTGAGCATGAGAAACAACATTTATGGGACCGTCATGTCAGATTTTGTTGCCGATTTGAAATATGTAACTTAATTATGAATGTTGCAAGCAGATTTTGAGATTTCAGAATTTTGTTTATTTAAACAGATATGTTGCAAATGTTGCTCAGCTAAACGGTTTTGGTACAGAGCTATTTAATCAGTTTCATATCTTATGGTTCCTGCACAGTACAGAGATCTTTAATGGGTCTGGTTGGAACACGTAGGATTTGATTTAAGGTTGACGAAACCTATTTCTGAGCTCTTGGTCACATTGCACGATGCAAACTGTAGCGTACAGGTGCTCTGTGACTTGGGTTTTGGAAATTACTGTATGTGTTCCCAATTAAGGCTGCACGATATTGGAAAAAACTAATGTTGTTATTTATTTACTAAACAACATAATTATATATATACTTGGGAAAAAATAAACAAATAAAGAAAAAATTTATATATATATATATATATATTTTTTTTTTTTCAAGTACATATATAATTATTCAAGTAAATTAATAAATATTAAAGTAAAATAAATATTCAAGTAAAAAAATATATATATATATACATATATATGTGTGTGTGTGTGTGTGTGTGTATACACACCCACACCCACACCCACACACACACACAGTGGGTACGGAAAGTATTCAGACCCCCTTAAATCTTTCACTCTTTGTTATATTGCAGCCATTTGCAAATTTTTTTTTTCCTCATTAATGTACACGCAGCACCCCATATTGACAGTAAAACACAGAATTGTTGACATTTTTGCAGATTTATTAAAAAATAAAAACTGATCGCTCCGAGACGCAGAAAAACATCACAAGCTGCATGCATGTACTGTAAATGAACAGTGCCATGCTTCAACCATAAACAATATCAGTTTTATTTTCATATATCGTGCATTCCTATTCTCAGTCATCTCACGTCTCTTCTTTTTGTAGCTCATATGCATCTTTAAACCAATACAAGTGATGTTCTGGCACCGCTTGATACTCCAAGCATGTCTGTGACTTTTCTCCTCTTTGCCATCTGTTTTCACACTCTTCTATTTCTGGCTTTCCTCTTGTCTTCTTTCCTCATGCTGCCTCGTTGTCTCTTGATTTTTAACCAGATCAAATGGTTCTCACTCTTTGCTTGAACAAATATTTCGTCATCACTCTTTGTGTATCACCCAATTCTGTTTTCTCCCCCAACCCCACTGTGTTTTTCTTTTTCTTTCTTTCTGAAAGCGCTCTGAGCTCATGTCAGGCCATCCCTTCAATCTTGTAAGTGCATCTTGGTGTGAAAAGTCTCCCTTAGCAGTGCCAGCATTTGTGTGTGTGTAACTAATAAACGTGTGTGTGTGTGTGTGTGTGGGGCTTTGCTTGCATGAGCTGGAGGCTTATCTCAAGTTTAGTTTTGTGTGTGTGTGAGATAGAGAGGATATGTTAGGGAGCTGGCGGAGTCTCTGAGTGTTCTGAGATTTGCTTGCATGAGATCTTTCCTTATCTACAGCTTGAGAGTGATGATCTTGTGTGGTTTGACTTTGCTCCTCAGCGGAGCTTGGATTTAGTGGTGTGTTTGTAAGCTGATATGTGTCGCATTGAGCTGTGTCAGTATGGTGTGCACGTGCATTTACAGATGCTACACCATAGTTTTCAGTGTATAGTTACCTTTTAAAAATTAACATTTGTCATCATTTGTTCACTCTCTTGTCATTCCAGACGAGTATGATGGAACATGTGTTTAGTGTTTGTTTCTTACTAATATTTTAGTTAACGTATAAAAATATCTATATATCTATATATTGCTTGAATTAAAATAACTGTTTTTAAACTTAAAAATAAACATTTATATATATTTTTTTAGTGCTGGGCAACGATTGATTGTGATTAATCGAATCCAAAATAACTTTTGCGAATATTTTTTTTATTGATTTAAATTTTTATTTAAAATGTTATGTTTAAATATATTAAATATATTTTATATAATATACATTTTATGAATATTCCTATAATATACCTATTCATTTTATATATTTTCTCCATTTTAGGTGAAAAAAAAAACTATATAAAGCAAAGTTTGGAGCAACATAACTGAGTAAATGATGACATCTTGATTAATTCCTTTTATTAATATTCGAACGCATACATGTTTTTAGTCTGTGAGCTTCAGTGTATGTAGGCGATTGTGGTTGCTAGTTTTCTCACACTGCGATGAAATCTGTGCTTGAATGGTGATGCTTAGCTCTCGTATGAACCTTCGTGCGCACATTCAGAGCTCTTCACATGGCTCAATGAGAAGATCTGGGTCCCATCGTCTGTTCCAAGAGTAATGAAATCTCTGGCAGCGAGTGTGCGTCTGTGTTCGCACAGGGTCTCATATAAAAGCAGTGCAAGTGAAAACCCGCTGACAGCTTGGTGGGCGTCTGCTGTGATTGGATGAGACAGAAAGGGGGCGGAGGCCTCGATTGTCCCTGCGTGACCGTCAGGAGTGTATGAAGATGGAGGTGTCAGCGAGGCTCACGAAATGAGAACAGACACGCCACCAAGACATCCAGCAGTCTACATTACTCAAACCAGCCAATGCACTTCCTCAACTACTTCATATGGACGCACATCAATACTCTCTTTTATATCCCCTGCTGTGCACACATGCGCTTTTATATCATTCAACACCAAGATGTTTTCTCGTAAGAACATTTATAGGTCAAGAAAGTCAGCATAAATGCATATAAACACTGCAAATGTGTGCTGTTTTCACACAGCCGCTCTTTTATTTTGCCCGGCCAAACAGGCACAGGCACAAACACATTATTAAACAACATTATTAAACCGCATTTCCCACAAGCCTCCGTTTGGTGCTGGGTTGTTCCTTTGAAAGATGGTGCCGTATGGATTGACCGCTCTGGCTTTCCAATACCAACAAGCTTCATGGAGCCGTCACTTTTTCTTTTTTGTCCTTTTTTTTTCTGATGTTCAAAGTCTCTGTCTGTATTGTGAAGGGCTTTGTCAGTGGTCCTAAACTCCATCTTTTTTTTGTTATGTGATCTGGCGAATGTGGCACATTCCAAGAATATGGGTACACTTTGTTTTAAAAGCATCAGTATCTCTTATATATACCTCTTTTAATTGCTGTATATATTCAAGGATGTATGCCAATTAAAATCAGGCATCAAAGTCATGCAACATTTATTGTACTAAAAGTAAATAATCAATTTCCACATTTTCCCACACTTTCTGAATCCTGTCTGCATTTGTCAAGCTTCAATATTCCCTATTATTTTAAGAAGATTTTTTTTTTAATTATTTAAATTATAATTTATTTGATAATTTATAGGAAAATACGTCTATCAAACCAGCATCTCAAACTTGCTACTTTCATTTAATTTCAATTAAATTCAGTTAAATTCTGTTCCGTTCAGTTGTTCAGCTCAATTCATTCGTTCATTCATTCGTACGTTTGTTCTTTTTTTTTCTTTTTCTTTTTTTTTTTTTACAAAGAAGACCTGAAACTCACTTAGATTTAAATTTAATTATTATTATTATTATTATTATTATTAATTATTTAGTTTTATTTTTTTAAATTGTATTTTTTAAACAAACTGGGAACATTACATTGTATAATACAGTTGTAATTATTATTATGTATTATTATTATTATTATTATTAGATTTTTTTATTATTATTAATGTTTTTTTTAATTTTTTAGTTCATTCAGCTGAATGGTAAATGAATGAATTAATGAATTACAAAGGAATCCTTTCTTGATAATAGTATCTGCATCTTTATTTTGTATATATTTATGTATTTTATTATTGCATTTTGTCTATTTATTTCTCATATTTAATTCATAAAAAAATAACAGTCAAAGGATTTACATTTTTTCTTTTTGTTATTAAACTTTATTTACACCCCAAATTTTAGAAACCAGGTTGGAAAAAGTTGTAAACCTCCATTTACAGAAAACGGATAGAAAATAAACAGCTCAAATTATATTTAATTTTTAGTTGTATATTTTTATAACCATTTTCTGGCGGTTAAGCACCTCTTTCAACGACTATTTGTTGAAAAAGAAAATAAATAATTACATCATTTACATCATTTTAACGTTGTAGACCCTATTCATGGAAAGTGCCTCGTACTGACAGATTGTTTTTTGCTCCGCCCTCTTTCTGACACATTCTTGATGCTAATTGCACATTAAATGTGTGTATCGTATGTTTTCGTATACAAACTTTCATTTCTCTGCCAGACTTGGGCTTTTACACGCACTCTCATGCACCAGCCGGCCCGTCCACAGATGACAAGCTCTTGGCGGTCCGAGTGGAAACCTACTCAACCTCAGGCCAAGACTTTAATAAAGCTAATTAGCGAGGCCTAAACGTCACCTTCAAATATTATCCCCAATAAACCAGAACAGTCCTCTTTCACACAGTGCCAGTCTGAAGAGACCTCGGATGACAGACACTTTGCTGTATTTTTTTATACCGGCACTCTAGCAGGTTTCTAAAAAGCTTTTTTTAATCACTTTTCATGCCTGGTTAGTTTTGTAACCATATTTTGGACTCATTGAAGCTATCTTTGAATGTCCTCTGCCTTCAGATGTGGTACGTACACATTTGTGCACATGCAGTCATGGTGTAAATGACACAGAGCTCTTGTGTCCTCTGCTTGTTTGTGTTTTCACAGCAGTATTTCTGTGCAGCAGGAAGACACCTGCGTCCTTTTAGAGGACTTTTATGAAAGAAACATTACGGCTGACTCCTTTAATTGTCCAGGGAAATTAACTGATTTACTTTTCATTAGAGGAGGCCCTTGACCCGGCACTTTAGACGGCCATAATGTCACTAATTATTTTGATGACTTCAGCATGATTGTGTTTCCATGTGTCCCTGTAATGAGAGCGTATCCTGTCGTGATGTCATGGGGGAGCTTACACAGAGCCTGCAGGTGTGAGGCGAGTGTCTGAGATCTCAAAACAGCCCACAGATACTCATGACAGTGGTCTGACTGCTGACAGCTTGTCTTTGGAGGGCTGAAGTCAGGGGAGCCTCACGTCTTCCTGTCCATTCACAGCACTGACCCGTGCAAAACCCAACATTGTTTGCGCTCTTCAGGGGAGGATATTATAAAAGTTTTTTTTTATAAGGTGTAAGGCTTGTTTACACCAAAAGCAGTGTGATTTAAATCATACATCAAATATTTGCAAACAATTTATCTCGGGCAACACTAATTTAACCCTCCTCTGAAGTGATTTTGGGGCCCTTGAGATGTTTTGACATGCTCTGATATGTGTGGTTATTTCAGCTAGATACAACATACTACTGACCAACATGTTTTTTATTCATTATTTTGTATTCAGCATAAATGGTGACCAAGATGGATATACATGTTTGCATGCTTTAGAAAAAAAATATTATGCATGGTTAGTAAGTTTGGGAAAATAAATGTAGCTGAAATAAGGGAATTTTTTTTAATCAAGTCACTTTTATTTAATGTAATTTATAATTATTTTTTTAATTTAATACAATTTTATTAGATTTTATTTTGAGGTATTAACTTGGTGGTGAGAAATTAGTTATTTCTAGATATCGCTATCTGCGTTAGTTGTTTTATTTTGTCAATCATTTTTCTTGCAAATATGACAAAATATGTCCCAACCCAGATGAAAATCCTTTCTAGATACCACTATCTGCCTTTAAAAAAAAATATATATATATACAGTATATAATGCCAGATTTAAAAAAAAATGTTTGTACAATATTATCTTAATTTATTATTACCATCTCAATTGGTGAATTTATTTTAATTTATGAGTGTATTATTATTTTAATTTAGAATTCCCTATTTTTTATTTATTTATCTATTTTGTGGTAAAATGACACATTATTTTTGGCCCCTACAGGCTCAATCCATCGCAGTTGAGGCTCAGACAAATGCCGGACTGTCGGAGCGCATTGCCACACTCGAGCAGGAGGTGGCCCGTTACAAAGAGGATGCTGGGAAGGCACAGGCCGAGGTGGACCGGCTCCTGGAAATCCTCAGAGAGATGGAGAATGAGAAGAACGACAAGGATCGCAAGATCGGCGAACTGGAGAGGTACACAAACTTACACGTTTACTTTTAATCAAGACATAAACACAACCTAGACTTCCACTTCTGGTTTTATGTAGCTACTATTGACTAATCCAAACCCTTTTTCCATTTAAACAAAATTAATTTCATGTATGAATGTTTTCCTACTAAAGATGTCTGCAGAGGAAGTACTGTCAGATTTAGATCACTTTTGGGGCTAAAACCCCCAAATGATCGGATGCAACCTGTCTATTTTACCACATTTGTTGCTACGCATGTGATCTTCAGTTCTGTGTTCAGTTTATCTTGTATTTAGGCCAATATTTATTACATTTTTCATTCATGCAACTTCCACAATTTATTTTCCATTCTTCATCTGCCATGTTTCCGAAGCAGGAGTCATGATTACTTGCTGAAATAAAAGAAAATCAGCCTTTCTACAGCGTCAGGAAAATAGTTTTTGGTTTCTAATTTTTTCGTATTTAAGACTGTAGGGTGTTCTTATCATTGTGTACGTCAACTGGGTGCACATTAGTAAAGTATTACTTTATGTCCTTTTAACATTTTTGGGTTTTGGAGCAAGAGCTAAAAGAGCTGTTTGGAGCACGAGGGTCTCCTCTGTTTGTGTTCTTTGTTAGCTGCCATTCTCACCCACTCAGTCATCTCTTATCCTCTGTTTGTTTTGGTGTTAGACCAGAAATGAGTTGCAGAAGATTCGGGGAGCAACTTTTAGCGCTCATCCCACAGCATTAATGTGATATGATGCCGGCATTGTCTGGAAGATTCATTCTCCAACACATTCCTCTGATCCTGAAGTACACTACCGTTCAAAAGTTTGGAAACTATCAAATTTTTTACTTTTTTTTTTTTTTTTGCTCATTAAGGCTGCATTTATTTGCTCAAAAAATAAAATGTATTTATTTAATTATTATTCTTATTAATTAGTATTATTAATAATAATCTTATTTAATATTTTATATATATATATATATATATATATGTAAAACTTATTTCTGTGAAGCAAAGTTGAGTTTTCAGCATCATTGGTCCACTAAAGACTGGAGTTATAAGTGCTTTTAAAAAATCTGCGCTTCGTCACATAAATTAATTATATTTTAAAGTATATTAAAATAGGAGACCAATATTAGAATTTGCAATAATTTTTTTGTGTGCTTCTGTATTTTGATCAAATAAATACAGTCTTGATAAGCATAAGAGACTCCATTATAAAAACTCCATTATAAACATGATTAATCGTGATTATTCACATCCAAAATAAGTTTTTGTTTAAGGAATAGATAGTAATATATACTGTTAATTTATTATATAAATACATACATATTTTGTATTATATATAAATATATGCATATATATATATATTAAACATATTTTTCTTAAATTTATACATGTGTGTGTTTGTACTTATATATACAAAATATAAATATACACAGTACACACACATGTGTTATGTAAACAAAAACTTTAGTTTTGTATGCGATTAATTGTGATTAATCGTTTGACAGCACTATTAAAAACATTAAACGTCCTGCTGATCCCAAACACTTGCAGTTTATGTTCTGATGGAGAAGAAAAGCCCCAGCTTTATGGACTGCAACTGCATGTCTGCTCCGCCCAGAATGTTGCGTTTTATGTCGGTGGTGTAAACATCTGTGTTTTTGGCCTGTTTAATTGGACTAATTAATGGAAGGCAGATATAGACCTTCTCTCATCTTGGCTTTCATAAATAAATAAAGGAGATGAATAATTGAAATGGGGCTTGAGTGTAAGCAGACGAGAGTCTGGCCTGGAGGTGAAGAGTCGTGGAGGTCACAGATGTTGATGTTGTGCATTGACACTCCTATACTACCCTCTTTTAGCCTCCGTCAGGCCTTTCAGAGCTGTGTTGTAGCTGGAATCCTGACAGGGCCATTTGTTTGCTCTCGCCGTTGGATGCGTGAAGTGCTTTTAGGTGGATTTCTGTCGATTCATAAATATTCATCCCGCATTCAATGTCTCACGCTTTCTTAACAGATCTGCGTTAGGAGAGGATTAGACTAAAACAAACTCCATATGCTTGGCTCGATGCATCATTCATGTCAACCGAGAGACGATTTCTGAAATAAACACCAGCCGCAAACGCTAACCGTGGCGCTCCCAGCTAATTACCGCTCTGAGTCGAGTTATGCTCTCCAAACACACCAGGGAGTTGGGTTCTCAAAAACCTCTCATTGTTCTCCCCGTGTCATAGTTTTTCCTGCGCTCTTGATGTGGTTGTGACGGAGAGTTTGTTCAGACAGATCCTCTTCTGTGTCTTTAATCAGGACGCGAGTGGCAGGTAGAAGCGACGAGTCAGGATTACTCCGAGATGGAGAAGCCAAAGCTCCTCTTGTTGCAGATCAGTGGTGCGGAGGCAGGCCTTGTTCGGAAATGCCTTCAAAGTCACAGAAAATGGCAGAGGGTGAATTGGGGCATTGGGGTATTTATTTCATAAACTCGGTAGCGGTGAATTTGCGGGTAATTATGGAGGATTGTAAGGCTCACTGTTTGAGACGGGAGGGTGAGCTGGAAGAGTAGCAAAGAAATAGAGGTAAAACAAATGAAAAGCGCTATTTGTAAGAATAGTGAAGGAGAGGCTCAAAATATGACATGCTCTTGAGTTTCAGGAAAAGATGGGGTGCAAATGTTTAACACACTAATACAGTATATTTTATAACAATAGCATTGTATTAATATTGAAACATGAGTTGAAACACTCTCAGAACATCTAGAACTTCACCCACTATAGTATATTTTGCAATAAAATAGGTATGTCACCAAAGATTAATACAATTTTTAAAAATAATGTAAGGATTCTTATTTTATGTTATATATATATAATATATGTGTGTATTTATATATGTGTGTGTGTACAGTATATATATATATATGTATGGCTATATTATATGTAAGGCTTGTTTACATGTTATGTGTGTACTGTGTATAGGTAAATATGCACATATATATATATGTGTGTGTGTGTATATAATTTTTTTCATTTCATGTAATTTATATTTATGCAATTATATTTTTCCTTACTATATTTGTGTAATGTTTATACATACTGTACGCACACTATTATAGTATTATAAATTATTACATTAATTATTTTATTAACTATTATAATATAATATATTATTATTTTGAATACTCCTGAATATACACTGAATATTCTGACAAATTGCTCCAAATGTTCCTCTACAATAAGTTGTAATTTATTTTTTGTTAATTTTGTTATATTTTAAAGCCCACTTCTCTTCTTATTGTGAATAAATTGATTCATTCATCTGTATATATATATTTATGTGATCACTTACTAAAGCAGCATATTGCTTTGATTTACTTAATGTACTTTTTTTTTTAAAGGAAGAAGTATGTGAGCTTGCATGTGACATTGTCAGGTTCTGCCATCATCTCTGTGTTTTCTCTTTTTTATTTTTTAATGTATTTTTAGTAAGTCTACATGCGAAGGCTCATGCACTGTTAACTCTTTGTGTCTCAGCTTTCCAAGTTAACCCAGCTCGCTCTATTTCTCTCTTTCTTCCTCTGCGTTTCTTTTCACTGGAATGCTGTCTACTTCCCAGTCTGCTTTCAAGGTCAGTATGCCTACTTTCCTCCCCTGCACTTCCTTACAACTGCAAATCAACTTCTTTAGCTTGTAACACACAAACTATATGCCGCTTTACCAGGGCCTGCTCTGTAAATCATTTTAAGGATGGTTCGAGTGATCCAGGACCTGTGTTTCTGAGGGGCCGGCAGGGGGGAAAACTGTATCCGCTAGACGGGGGGGAAAATAATTCAGCGGTTGATTGTGGTGTGGTGGTGCCCTTGGGCGATGCACTTAACCCCAATTTGCTCTTGTTGCCTCCATCACTCCCCTTGGACTTGCTTCTAAAGTTTTTATGGAAAAAAAGAGAAATTGCTCTGACCTGAATTGATTAAAGGTTCAAAAGAAGGAATGAGGAAACCTGGGAAGGTCAAGCAGGCGCTACAAACAGAAGAGCTTGTCTTGTTAATGCATGCTAGCTTACCTGTGAGGTCTGCTCAGGAGAAGAAACGAAGGACTCGTCAGAGCTTCTGCTGTGTGCGGATGACAGATAGAAAGGATGTGGGAAACGAACGTGGGAGAGCCCTTGCAGAACTTCTAATTGGAGCGTAAAAAATCTCCATCAGTCATTTTCTCCCGAGCGGTGTTGAAAAGCTCGCCTCTTCTGCCAGCGCGGCCTCGATACGGACCTGTCCCGCTACAGCCGGGATCTCTGCGCTCGGCTTGTTTATCGTGGTTATTATTTGCATCTCTTTTTAGTTTGGTCTGGAACAGAGACTTGTCAAGCTGTTTTATTTTTTTCCCACTCTTGTTGCTCCACTAGAAAACAAGCCGAATGTTACGGGAGCATTTGACATAACTGTCATTCTCTCTCTCTTTCTCACTCGCCTTTTTCCCCTCCCTCTGTGTTTTTGGCTTTTCTGATTTATTCTCTGGAACTCAGCAACACAACAGACAGGGCCGATTTGATATCTCCCCCAGATGAAGGGGCGCAGCGTAATGAAAAGGAATCCATGTCACTCTGAAATGAATTTTCCCCAGTGTTACGCATTTGCTGCTGAGCTCCAGGGCCTCTTGATTTAGTCTACAAATGCTTCACAATAAATGTGATGTGCGTCGTTCCCTGAAGTATGAACGCTTCCTGTCTTGTCTTTCTCTTTTTTTAGTTTCTGTTCTTCTGTCTCATTTTCTCACTGTTGTTTCCTCCTATTTTTTAGCATGTATCTTTTTCTCTTTCATTCTACTGCTAATTATTCTCTGATTTTCATTTTTTCTTTCTTATTTTGTATCTATAACTGCATTTCTTTTTATCTCTAACTTGTTGAATCTTTTTTGCAGGCTCTGAATTGTCTTTCTGTGAATTAAATTAAGTAAAAAATAAATAAATAAAAATTATATGATATTTGTAGCAATAGCCAAAAATAAATTGTATGGTTCAAAATTTTTAAGATAATAAGTTAGAATATTAAGTTCTTGGTCGTGTTTCATGAAGATATTTTATAAATTTCGTAATTATATTAAAACTTAATTTTTCATAAAGTGAATAAGTGAAATGCACTGCTATGAACTTCTTATAAACAACTTTAAAGGTGATTTTTCTCAATATTTTTCTTTTTTTTCTTTTTTTTTTGCACTTTAGATTCCAGATTTTTAAATGGTTGTAACTCTGCCAAATATTCCATACATATATATATATATATATATATATATATATATATTATATACACACACACCCACACACACATATATATATATATATATATATGTGTATATAAAATGTACAAATATACATATAATTGTATTTGTTTTGTTTGTAAATATAAAAGAAAAAAATATTTCT
>JAUCMS010000079.1:3154805-3192165 GCA_032357445.1 Enteromius radiatus
TACACACACACGCACACACACATATATATATATATATATATATATATATATATATGTGTGTGTGCGTGTGTGTGTATATAATATATATATATATATGTATGGAATATTTGGCAGAGTTACAACCATGTGTATATAAAATGTACAAATATACATATAATTGTATTTGTTTTGTTTGTAAATATAAAAGAAAAAAATATTTCTTTTTTATAATCATGCATATAATTCAATATTTAAAAAATAATTTTTAATTATTATGTATCTCTTTTTCCTTTAGTATTTTTTGTCATAACTGTTTTGTCTATGAGATAAAAAGCCTTATTTGGCTGAATTGCGTCCAGTTTTAAAAAAAGATAATTATTCATTATTTGTATTAGTTTTTCTACTACACTATGCTTTTTTTTTTCTTTTTTTCTAAGCATAATTGTTTTTTTGCATACAGTATTACCAATTTAAATTAAGATTAGCATGTTATTTTAGGAATATTTAATATAGAGTCTTTGTAATATCTAGTCATATATTTTGTAATACATTTTGTCATTCCTCCCTCTGTTTTTCCTCTCTCTCCCACATTCTCTGTTTGTGTAATTTAAGTCACTGTTACTCATTCTGGAGAGGTAGAAGGCTGTATTTCTGGGTTTTGTCTCATTATTTTGGGAGGCTGTTCAGCTGTGCTGGTCTGCCGCTCTCGGTTCCCTCGGCAGGTGAAGGCCACAATCCCACACAGACAGGGAGGTCTGCTTCTCTAGGCCTGTCGATGAGTGCATACGATCCGGGCCGAAGTCAGGGAGCACCTCCGCCTGTCTGTTGTCTCTGTGTGCTTTTCAGTTAGCTTTGGCTGGCCTGGCCTCAGGGCCGACCGCATGATTAACTAGATTAGTCAAGGGCCGGAGGGAATCATCCACTCCGCGCAGGACGGTACGTAAGAGATGCAGGGACACCCCGTCGTGCACCTAGCCGCAAAACCTCCTCATAAGCCAAAGTCTATTAGGTTTGAGATGTTCGCGCTCGGCACAGACAGAACTGTGAAAATGAGCCCCACTATCAAGCTCTTGCCAGCTCTGCTCCACCTGCTGCTAGAGAAATGGCCACAGTCTGCGAAGAACACACATTTCCTGTCTTTTATTAGTCCTGAGCTCACGAACATATCCTGAATGCCAGGAAGGAGATATCCGGCCAATATAAAGACACAATTCACATTAAAGGATGACTGTGAGAGGGATGAGGGATGAAGTAAACAAACACACTCTCTCAAACAGTCTTTGATGGCGATCTCTGCTGGTCAAACAGGTCAGGTTTGTGATAAACAGAAAGGTTTTTGTCCGTACTCAACCTTTTTGCTGTTTATCCCATCCTGGACTGTTAGCGTGGGCACACTCATGTGCAGCTCTGTCATAAAGAACGATAAAAATGACATCAAAAAGAGGCCCAAAAGGCTTCGATGAAAACGTGGCGCGGTAAGCATCTGCAGCCTTCTGCGTCGCACAACCCGCTCATAAACGCAGGTTGGCTTCGTAACATAAGACGCTTTACTGTTTTCTACCCAGAAATCCTCATAACGGCGTGATGGATTTATTTCTTCAACATCGATTTCCTTGCGCATTCATCTCGAAATCGCACCCAATTTTACCATTGGGTCTTGTTTTATGTTATTAAGTGTCAGGTGCGATTGAACTTTGGAATAACATTTGCTTTAATGCCCGCCGGGCCTCCAGTTAAGTGACCACAAAACGTAATCGTTTAGAAATGTAGGGTCATATTATTTTGGGAAGGACATGGCAAAAGAGCAAAGGAGCTTGCGCATTTTGGGTTGCTTTGTTTTCTGAGCTCGACCTTGCGGTGGTGGACATTCAACAGCGCTCACTTTGGCCTCCTCGTGGCTTTGGAAGGACTCGTCCTTCTCTCAAGCGCAAACGTGAAAAGGACTCTATTTTGGGGGGTTTTGTGTTTACCAGAAGCATGTTTCAAAGACTTCATTATGCAGAAGTTTAGAACATCTTTATAGCCTGAAAGTTAGAAACTTTCTGATGTTTGCTCAGATTCTTCAGCCGACATCTTGAGAATTTCAAAGCGCTTCCTAGCCTTACCCTGTAAAGATTGCCTGGAGATATCTTGCATATGAATTATTAATTGTAAGATCTGGACCAAAATAATGAATTACTATTTGTAATAATATTCCAGGGTTTTTGAGCTCCACGAAAATAAGATTCATTAAAAAGCATGAAAAGTGCAGAAATTCTCTTCTGAGCGTGTTTTCACCTGTGTGTCAAAATTTGTGTTTTGTTTGGATTTATATGTTAGGTTTTGATGTATAATTAGTGTGTTTTTCCTCTAGACGAGCTCAAAATTGTGCTGGATGATTATTTTCTTTCTGTCATAGACCTGTTTACCTGTTTTTCATTTTTTCCACTTTCTCTCGTCGCCTGAAGCTGCCCTGGCACTCAAATACAGTACAGTTTTCCTAGTATTGATAATATGGCCACTAATGCAACATAAAGCTCAGCACAGGGAGGAGGAAGATGACAGGGTTATGTATGTGATCCAGAGCTTTATTTAGAGGAAAGGAAAATGTTGGCATTGGAAAAATTGAAGTAAAAAAGGCCTTTAAATGGGGTCTCTGCCCTTGAACACTTGAGTAGCTGTGTTCACTCTGCAGAGATGTTTCCATGTAGGTTTGTGTTAGCATGAGAGTAAGATGTTCGCTTAAAATATCTACTATTCAAAAGTTTTGGTTCTTTATAGCCTATGTTAAAAAGGAGGCTCGCATGTTCACAAAGGCTTCATTTATTTGATCAAAAATATAGTAAATACAGTGAAATATTATTACTATTTAAAATAACTTTTTCTATTTGAATATATTTTAAAATGTATTTGTTCCTGTGATGAAACACAGCCTTACTCCAGTCTTCAGTGTCACACAATCCTTCAGAAATGATACTAATATGCTGATTTTTATGCTCAGGATACAAAAACGGTAGCACTTTACTATAAGGTGTCATTCGTTTACATTAGTTAATGTATTAACTAACACGAACAAACAATGAACAATAGATTTATTACTGTATTTATTCATCTTTGTTAACGTTAGTTCATAAAAACACAATAATTCACCGTTAGCTCACAGTGCATTAACTAATGTAAACAAACACAGCTTGTGATTTTATTAAAGCATTAGTAAATGCTGAAATTAACATTAACATTAACTAAGTTTAATAAATGCTGCGGAAGTATTGTTTATTCTTAGGTCATGTTAGCTAATGTTGTTTAATAATATTAACTAATGAACCTTATCGTAAAATTCATTCACATGCGTTCATTTGTACTAAATCTTTAGTCAATAAAAGTAAAAGTAATAATATAGATCCCTCACATTAAGCCTTTTATATAATTTAAATAAATTAATAAATAAATATTTTATTTTACATATTATGTAGCACTTTCCCCCCAAAAAATGGTATAAAAGTTTAATTAAAATTTATATAAATACATTTTCAGGCGTTTTAGTATCTCTCATGTGATGACCCTTAATTTAAATGAATACAGATATTCATATTTTATTTAATAGATTTAAGAAATAATAATATCTGCAATAGGTGTTAGGCTTCGCCTGAATATTTCTTTTCATGTAAATGCAGATTTAGTTTGTGTTGCGTGATTCGTTGTTTCACTGTTACACTGATAAACATAAAGCAGAGCTATATTTTGGGTCCATTTAAGGAATCTTTGAAATCATTATTTGACTTAATCTGACAGGATGGGCTAGATTAGCATGTCAGCATCACTTAGTGCACCGTAGTGAAGCTCACTGAAAATACTGGCATGCATGCTAGTAATATCCGTCTAACAAAGCCCCTCTGTCGACAAGCTTTACGAATCGCTTTTGTTATACACTGTACCTGCGCCGTTGTACGCTTTTATCACAGCGTTTCAAAAATACCAGAACGACCGGCGAATTACATCTGAATTAGATGTTGCCATTCTTCTTTATTGTTGTAGAAGTGTTTCCTCCATGAACTCTGCGAAATGGGGTTACCCATCCCATCACATCAGAGCTCAAATGGAGACATATAAACATATAATCAAAACCCTGAATAAAGGCTGGCGCGCAATGCATAAAAACAGTCAGCTGCTTATTGCAAGTGTAGCGGAGCCAAGCAGATGGCTTGGCCTCTTCTGGAAACACCAAATAGGAACATTCCAGTATATTTATGACCTGTTACACAAACTCCCTGGAGCACACACACAAAGTCTTTCTTTTTGCTTTGTTATATGGTCATGTTATCTTCAAGATGGTTTTTTGACAGCACAGCGCAATTTGCCTGATGTTTCCAGAATGGACTTGAAATTTATTGGCGCCGCTTTTATTTTATTTTTTTATTTTTTCATAGCTATCAAATTAGCAGTGTTGAGGAAACCACTTTGGAACTTGCAACTTGTTAAGATGCTCATAAAATAGTTAAACTGCAGCCAAGCTACACTTAGTAGTGCTAGTTAACTAAAAATAGCTTTTCGAGAAAGCATAACTGTCAGGTGGTACCGCTTAATTGTGCAGTTAGCACATTCGTCTGGGATAAGACACCAGAACCAACTAATAAAACTAGAAAATGCGTTTATATAACGGAGCCGAAAACATTGTTTAAATAAATATTTCGGTTTTAAATGAATTGGTGAATCATTTAAATGAATCAGTGAATTGTTTGTTTAAATCAGCGAATTGTTTAAATAAATCAGCGAGTCGTTTATTTAATCAGTGAATCGTTTATTTACACGAACCACGTGAATTAACTGATTCACCAAATCCGATCCGTTTTCTCAATACAACATTTGAGAGAGAGGACAAAGTTCACCCTGCTGATGAAAAATACAGCGGTTTGTCATGCTTATTGGTGAATCCGCACTGTTTTGAAACGGCTGATGTGCTGCGGTCAGCATAGTAGCGTGCTGTTTTTACTTATTTACACCCTAACGGTGCAACTGAATCTTATTGTGTTTTTGTTAGCCTCAAGCACAAATGCATGATTATAACAAATATCGAATACAACAGTGGATGAAATAGTAGTAGACTTCGCCTCTTGGTCGCCTACGCTCTGTCAACACGTATCGTGATGCTCGTGTCCAACAGAAAAGAAAACCGTGGGAACCTTCTGCAAAGACAGATAATTGCTCAAACCAGTTGCTCTTTTACTAGCAAGTCCAGGCTAACCTGATCTCCAAACCTTTCGTATGGCGAAGTTGTACTAGTATGTGCAACGGGGAGCCAGAAGACTGTGGTTTTACTCTGGTACTTCCACACAGAGACTCCACTGTGCTCAGGACGGCGGGACCAATCAGGTTCTAGAAGCGCAGCGGCTTGGCCAGCTTTCTCCAAGCCTTGTTCAACGTCACCTTGCTTCAGCGAACACGCTCTGAAAGCACCAACCGAAGCACCTTGGTGGAGCACCTTGGTGCCGCTTTCCTGGCACACGCAGACGTGGCTTGTCATATTCCATAAGCCCCTATAATAACTCTTCGGTTACCTTCCCGTATTGTGTGTCTTAGGCAAAACTCTGTGGTGTCAAGGGGGGCCGAGGGAGGTCTTTCCACAACGCTGTGTTATTACTCATTTAAAGACATTGGTGTTGGCATAGCCTGTGGTACATCTGTTCTGCAGGGCAGAGGTGCAGTTTTTCCCTTTTTTGTGATCAAGTCAAGATGGTTAACAGTAACCGATCCCGGCCACCATGCTGCCAGTTCGCAATACACAGACGGCGGCCACGTAAACAGGAAAACGCGCTCTGACGCTCGCTGGGGCCGAGCGACCGCAGCATCTA
The DNA here is from genome assembly GCA_032357445.1 of Enteromius radiatus. Classification (NCBI taxonomy): domain Eukaryota; kingdom Metazoa; phylum Chordata; class Actinopteri; order Cypriniformes; family Cyprinidae; genus Enteromius; species Enteromius radiatus. Next base: position 3,160,613 of record JAUCMS010000079.1, read on the forward strand.
GGCCTGTTGGTGCGACACTTCTCCGAAATGAAAACGGCTCGAATGCTCTTTTAATTTATTTATTCCTTCCTTTTTGGTAGTGCTTTGTGTTCATGTGGGCTTCCATGCCACAGCAAATGGAGAGGGGAAAAGGATAATGAGAAAAATCCCAGAGCTCAAACACAAACATACTGCCTTTCATTTGCAGCACAGCTTGATCTGTGGAGATCAGTCCTGCTCCCTTTTGTTGTCATTTATAATAAGCTAGACCGCTTTTGGCTCTTCTCATTGACCCTTCTGTTTGTACTTGACTGCTTGTATGTGTACGAAAGAAGATAAAACTCTTAAACTCTTTGAGGAAGAGGTCTTTGATTCTACTTGTGGCCTGATAATATTAGTTGGCATGTCGTTTTTATATAAATTAAATATATTAAAATTTTGGATTTTCAAATTTATATAAATTCAAATTTAAATATATAGCAGGCTGTGATCTGATTTCACCAGCCGTACATAATTCCATTGTATTTAATTTTTTTTTTTTTTATTCTATTTTGGCCCATTTCTAATTCAGTACATAATTTATTATATATTAAAATATCCCCGAATTTTAGAATAAAGTAACTTTAAATGTACAATAGGCATTTGATATGATTTTTATCAAGCATAATAGCAACATTATAAAATTTGTATTTGATCTTTGTTTAATCCTTTTATTGTTGTTATTCTAAATAGAATAATTAATTTGTTTTTTATATTAAGTGGCCTTAACTACTATGTAATTACATTTAAATGAATATTTAGTACAGTGCACTTATTGTGTACGTACATGTTTTTACATTGTACTTATGTTTTAATAAGACCTGCATGTTATTACATCTGTAATTAATTCATGTAATTACATACATACACGTACCAAACCTGTCCCTAACCACATCCAAATCTAACCTCTTTAGCAGTGTTTTGCAATACTATATTAAGTACGTTGTGCTTTATTTTTGATGTAAGTACATAGTAAGTGCGACCAAAAATAAGATGTGAAACAGTTTCATAATCTTGCTCAATCTTTAGGCAATGCTAGTTTGTAAAAAGTTGTTATATTGTTAATTATAACGTTCCTCTCTCCTCATGTTTCTGTAAATGTCTGTTGGTGTGTCCTTGCAGGCAAATGAAAGACCAAAGCAAGAAGGTCGCCAACCTGAAGCACAAAGAGCAGGTGGAGAAGAACAAGAACGCTCAGTTGATGGAGGAGGCTCGTAAGCGAGAGGATAACATGAACGAGAGTTCTCAACAGATCAAGGTAAAGCCCACATGACATTCATTTACTTCATTCACAGTTATGTACAGTTCTGGAGTCCATTCCGGATTCGACTTGACTCGTATGATGTTGCCTAATTGAAATGCAGGATGAATCCCTGTGCCTTGCAATGGATTTCAAACTAATGTTTTACACACAAAACCACTGAAATCCGACTAGAGCTGTGGCTGTTATAGTCTTAACATTGAAACTGAACCCATAATGAGGCCCGTCAACCTTTTAAGAGGGTCAAAGTCCCCCCAAAACCATGAGTTATTCACAAAAGCTCGATCTTTTGTGCAGCGTTTAAAGGTTTTTCTTTTGCGCTGCCTGAAAATGTGTCTCCTCAGAGCGATCTGTCTTCTGATTATATAAGTTTGGATGTCAGCTCCGGTTCCTCATTTGAGAATTGCTTGGATTCTTCTCAGGTAAAGAGCGATCTCATGTTTCCCTCATCCAGACCGCATTCACGCACATCCTGACCTCGTGTCCTCCTCTCATTGTGAGCTTTGGATTTTGGGAAAAGAGTAAAGGAGAGAATAATTGAGCGATGAAATAAGACACAGTTGTTCGGTGCAACCGCAGGAACTATTTTTGAATTTATGGCTCCGCGATATTGCAGCAGAAGCATCAGTGTCCAGGTATCGGCGTGTTTAGTTTGAGCCGATATGCGAATACAAACTACCTCATCCAGGCTGATGTAACTTTCATCATATTAACTATTTTTGACCCCATTTGACAGGATGGTGGTCTGTGGTGGCCACTCCCGCCCTTCTAGAGTGAGGGTTCGAACAGAAAGCCAGAATCAGCAGTTAACGTCTGTGAGAATCTCAGCGCAAAAAGTCCCACTTTTTATGGAGGGGCTGTTTTTCCTCTTTGCCGTAGACCTCTGGACAACAATGCCACAGCGGCCCTCCCTTTGTTGTGGTTTTCGGTGTTTTTCCTGGCTGTCGGTTTGTTCTTTCGATCATTCTCCGTTTTCACATTTTCCTTGTTCTGTGTCATGTGTTCTTTGTTTTCGTTCGAGTTCATATGCTCTTTTTCTGACAGCAGGATTGATGTGCTATTGGACCTCGACCTGTGGTACCCAGTGACTGGTGCGTCGGTGTGTGTGCGTGCGCACGAGTACGTGTTGCGGTCAAAGAGAGCTCATTTATGACTTCGGGGGCCCCAGCATCCTCCGTGGGGTCACGTTGCCGCGAGCCCACATTGTGGCTTGCGCTCCCCCCGTTCGAAGCACCCTGATGCGGCTGCATCGACTAGAAGCGGCGACAGCTGCTTCCTTCAGCCAAGACCATCAACCACCACCTTCCCCCACAGGCACGTCACGATCAGGCCTCGAGGCCCTGAGACTCCAGATCAGGCGAACCCCGAGCTGTCTCCACACGCTATTGGATGTGTTTGGAAGGGAAAGCGATTGTTGTTGATGATTTGGTATGGTTACGGTGGTCCCGCTCCAATCGGTCGGTCAGGGTAAGCCAAGAGAGAGGTTAGCCCAGGACAGCAGAGCAGTCGTCTCTCTCTGACCCGGCACTAAAAATGGCTTTTTCAATCAATGAAGAAGGTTTCCATTGGAGTCCTGAGGTGGGATGTGGGGTGGTCGGTTGTGGTCAAGCACCAGAGCTGCACAAACACATTCAGAATAGCAACTGTTGACATTGGAGAAGGTTAGATGGTCAGAAAGGAAGGACTCTCGCTTCTATTTTTTTGATTTTCCTGCTGGTGGCGTTGTGCTGCTTTCACATGATTTGATCCAATCAGTCCTCTAATTAGTGGTGCTTTCTTAGGCAGGCATCGCGGTTACTTCGAACAAACCCGTAGACCCTACTTTTAAACTTTGGTGTGTAATGCGTGCTATTGACATGATTCATACCTCAAATTGAGGCTAAGAAATACAATGCAGGTAATGCATTTTGGTAGATGAAGTGGTGTTCAGCCGTCTGTTTGTCTGGAAGTCCTATAAAATGTAAAAAAAACAAATGGACCAACTTTCATCAAATTCAAATTTTTGGTTTAAAGTTTTGCATTTATGTTTAATGTTTCTTCATGAAATAGTTAGCAATGCAAAAGAAACCCTATGAAATAGTTATTAATCCATTAATAACTAATCCATTATTACATAAAAAAAAATGTTACATGCATAATACTGAGCTAACAACAACAGTTTAACATAAACTGTTATCAAAAGTGAGTCATCCAAAACTTCAGAAGTGAATATTGGATGATTTTTGTCTTTTAGGAATGTTTCTGAAATCACTAGAATTTTTCCAAATATTCCAAACATTCTGTTCTACTTTTGTTCCATCTTTGCAAAAACAATATACATTATATACAAAAAAAATAAAAAATACAAAATACATTAATTTCTGAATTGCTCATTAGGCCCTCCCCTTGGGCCCACTAACAACCACCAAAAAAACCCAGAAAACCACATAAAACATCAGATAGCAGCATGCTGTGCACTACTTTTTAATGTGCAAAATCCTATCAAAATGTATCAAAATGGTCAACGTCTAGTTAGTTAAGATTAGCTGTTAGTTTCCATAAGATGAACAAATGAGGCGTGGACACTGCATGTGCAGAGAATAGCATTAGAAGTAAAGGTCTTTGATCAATGGCCCTCATGAGCGTGACTTTAACCTCTTGTGAATCATCCCTATCCTTTTTCATTTATCTCTCTCTAGTCTGATAAAACTGGAGATGGGTTTTTATAGGCCTCCACATCTCTTCAGCGTTTTAGACTTTTTCCGCCGGATACAGAGTTCCCAGACGTGCAATACGTACTGAATCATCAAGCTGTACCCCCCTCCTCCTCTCCCGCTGATCAAATATCATCAGCCTGAAGAAATCAAGACTTTCTCTGAGAAGCAGGATGGAGAGAGACAGCGGGGGAGAAAAGATGACATTATAATGAAGCCCAGTAAATACCTGTTTTACTGCGTGGTTGAGTCTGTTCCCTTTTACTGCAAGGAGTACAGCGCCAAATGCTCTGACTCCCAGCATGCCCTGTGACAAAAAGGCCCCATTGTATCCCAATCTCCACCTTTATCAAAGACAGATACGACGGAAAAACCAAACGAGAGAGTCGGAAAAAAGAATGGAAAGGTACATCCAGTCAGCGTGCTTTAGTTCAGAAAGGGTTGAATATACAGTATTCCACCACGTACTTTGTGCAGTCATCAAAGCGAACTCAGAAAAGGGTTTCCCCCACAGGTGCAATGTGCGCGCTACTCCAGAGAAGCCATTAGACTGACGCCGGAGCGCCGCACATTACAAATAGCAGTTATAAGCCATAGGTCTTCTGTTTATAAGTCTCACAGCCCCTTTTATGTTTGGCACAATGTGCTCTCGTGTGGTTGTAAACATCAGCACTCAAATGCAGAGAGCTTAGAGTGACACCTTTAGTGTGCAATGGTGAAACGGTATTTTATAACGTTTGGCGAGGTAGGGATCATGCTGCTTTGTGCTCGTACAAGCACTGGTGGTCTGCGTGTAGGTTAAGACACTGAATATATTTGCACCGCAGGTTGATTTAGCTTCATGCTTTTTATTTTATATTTCATTTTATGTTCAGTATTTTTACTCTCAGAAATGGGTACGAAAGCTGTCACTGGGACAGTACCTTTTCAAAAAGTACACTTTTGTACCTATTAGGTTCAAATATCTATACTTAAAGTACCTTTTAGGTACTGAAATGGTACAAACATGTACCTTTTGAAAAGGTACTACTGCCCCAGTGACAGCTTTTGTGCTTTATTAGAGTGCAAGGGATTCTTGAATGTCTGAAACTAGTCAGCCTTAATAGTTAACCATTCTTGACTTGTCCTTAATAGACACATTATATAAAGATTTATGTAACCGGTATACATCTGCTATCATGCGGCCTCTCCCTGGTCTTTCTCTTTGTGTTCGCATTTGCAGGCAAATGAAAAGATCTGACAGGTGATGGCGACACAGTGGAGTTAATAAAGCCAAAGTGCTGCAGGCGAATCGCAGGTTTATGGTCCTTTTTAAACACGCAGATATAAAAGAGTCAAACAGGAGCATTTTATGACTCGCTGGCCTGCCGACGCTGCTTTTATTGAGGGGGAACATATTACTCTCCCTGGGGGGAAGCCTTTTTTCATCCTAAATGTCATTTTCTCAACCTGCCGTAACAGAATGGTTGCAGTGCAACATCCAGGATCCATTAAGAAGCTATAGTTGGCACTGGACAGTTTTAGGGAATGGGATTCAGTGGGTGAGCATACTGTACCTGGTTTGTTAGTTTTAGCTGGTGCTAAAGTTACTTTTACTTTTGTGTTGCTTTGAGGATGTTTTGTTTTTTTTAATTTTTGAGTATTTTTGTTGTTTTACATTTTGTTTTAGATTAGTTTTTTTGTTGCTTTGAGCTTTTTTGTTTTGTTTTGGGTCTTTTTTTTTGTTTTTTGTTTCGGCTTTTGTTTTGTGTTATTTTGTTTGGGTAGTTTTTTGTTTTGAATTTTGTAATTTATCTTTTGTTTTGCTATGTTTGGCTTTGTTTTTTCTATTGTGTGTTTTGGAGACTCAAAGAAAAAGTAGACACCTAACAGATTTGAATGGTGTATAACACTTACTTGTGTGACCAAAGTCAACAGAGTATTTTTAGTGTCTTTTGCACTGATAAGATAAAAAATGACCTGCGACCTCAAAGAGTTAAAATGGGAGAACAGCTTTAACCAGCTAAAACCAGCAAACCTTGCTGTTTTTTCTTTCAGCAGGGAACTGTCATGTTTCTTACGAATTGCTTGTGCTTGACCTAACAACGTGTTGTGCGTGTAGAGGAACCATCTTGGGATTAGATGTTACATTACTGTCTCGAGCAAATTAGCGTTGGCAGCTTCAGGTTTAGGACTTTTTTGATTTCTTGAGGTCTCTGTGGAATGTTCTCCAATGTTCCACTCTGTCTTCCAAAACCTCTGAAGACTGACGAGAGATCAGACTTTAGTGGTAACAGTGAATAGAGGTGAAACAAAACTGCGGTAAAAACCCGCCCAACAAGGTCGTCATCACTAATGCGGTGGCGAGAGCCATTCTCAACACTCAGAGGGAAACGGAAAGAGAGAGAGAGGTAAATCGAGGCCGAGACCGAGGAATGGAAATAGCGCAGGAAGAAAAGCAAGAGGCGCAGTGTACTTCACACATGAAAGCCTTGATTCTGCCACTCATCACCTCTCGAGCGCGAACAGGTCAGGAGGGAGCTAACAGACGCCAGTCGGGAGACTGACACTCCAAAGCGCTGGTGGAGAGGAGCTCTGACTAAAGATCGGCTACTTACTGCAAGCTGTGGGAATCAAGAGCACCTTGTTTTGTTTGTAGGGATGCATCAGGCCGCAGCCGTTCGATTGTCTTGTGTATGTTAGAGATGGTGTGTTAGCATGACTGCTCAAACAGTCAAAGAAAGCAAATGCCGTTTTCTTTGTGGGCTTTCCAAAACATTTTTTGTCCTTTGTGCCGCTGCAAATCCCAGAGCTGCTAGCCTGTGCCAGAAAGCGTATGACATAGCAGTCGTTGAGTAACGAATAGTAGAAACCTCAGCACTCAACATTACATCTGTGAGAAAGGAAATCATGCCTTAAAATTAGAAGATCTTACTGCTTTTTTTGGCAAGGACATCACCCGATCGTTCGCAAAAGGAACACAAATCCACATGAGAGGGATGATACCGAAAATTAGCCTGGCTAGAGCTAAACACCTAAATTAATGATCCGCTTTTTTCTTCTCAAAATGACTTTAAATGACTTTTTAATAGTTGTTTTTTTTTTACTATTTACACTACATTTCTGGTAGCATTGATTGAATTTGGAATCTAGTTAATGTAAAAAAAAATTGTGTGCAGTAAGACAAAATATGTTTGCATTAAAGTTGCACTTTCTTTCTACCTCTCTTGTCTAATGCATTGTTGCTTAATTTCTTGTTTTTGCGGTGTGTGTTGTTGCAACACAAGTTGACGAAAGCTTTGGTGGATTTCACTCTCTCCTCATGCAAATAGATGGGAGCTGAGCTTGCATGACTAGAAAACAACTGCCCGAGGGTGTTACCCAGATCCAAAATGGCCGCCAAGTGTGCTGACTTGCTTAAAAAAGCCTTTGCCTTCACAGAGCTGCACCATCTGATACCCATCAGCCCCATATGCAGGCCCTCCACCCATTCAATCAGAACAGAGCCTTGTTGTTTACACCCATCTTTGTTCTGCTACATCTCAAGTCTTTCTCCTCCTCCTTATGCTAAGTGTTTAGCCTCCGGCCATGTGGGATGTTCTTGCTCTCATTCTTGTGTTTTTTTGGGTTTTGGGTCCACTGTCATGTGCATAAACTAGTGGCTTTGAAACTGGCCCAGTGGCTTCCCTGCTGAGGACAGAATTTCCCTGCAGAGATACTTTGATGATAATGACTTTATGCTTTGGGGAGCCTGTTTTATGACAAGTTGTGCCCAGACACCCGCTATCATTCAACGCACGGTAGAGCAGTGATCACAGGACTGTGAATTAAAGGTCAGCTTCCCACTACCACAGGCAACCAAAAGTCTAACACACCTGGCCAATGTTTGTTCCTCATGCTCATATTTTTCTCTTTTTTTTTTTTTCTTTTTTTAGTATAATGGGTGTCTATGCTTGCACTGTGAAGTGCATTTTAGTGTTATCTTCTAATAGCATTATAGTTTTAATAAATATTATAATTTTGACTTACTATTTTTATATATTCCTTTCAATTTATTTTATTTTTTTTATTTTAGTTTTTTATTTCCATTTTGCTTTATTACGTCAAATTAAAATATTAGGGGCAATATTAACTAAAATAATTGTTTAGTTTAGCCTTTTAATTATTATTTTTTTTTTTAATTAAAACTTTTTTTTTCTTTTTTTTTTTTTTACACTTTACTAAAACAGCACTGGTCTGCTTTTTTTATTTTAAATTAAAAAAATAAGAACATGAGGATTCATGCAATTCCAATGCATTTTTCTTCATATTGAAATGTTTTACTATTTTTAATATATAAAATATATACAGATGTATTTTTCTCAACATTTTTCATCAGAGAAAAGTTTATTTATGTTAAATGTGTGATATTTATAACACATAATACACATTACATAAATGATTAAAATATATGTTTTGTTTGTGACTATTTTTTAGTAAATAATTATACAGTACATTTACATTTTATTATTGACTAGGTAAATGGCTTTCATGGGCAGAACAGGATGGACCTTTTCTATAAAATATAATCATATTTCGTTTGCTAGATTTACGACATGACAAGCCTTACCCCACTCCCCCAACATCAAGCCATCATCTTGATGTAGAACATGCAGAAAGACATGTAATATGGGAGAGAGAGAGAGAGAGGGGTTGAAAGAAAGATGTAGAAAGAGTTGGAAGATGCCGGAAAGGGCTCCCTTCAAAGAACCACATCACAGGAGGTTATAGAAATGAAGTAAACAGTGTTGGTAGCGCTGAGATCTGCAGTAACCACAGCACCCAGAGGCTTGATATCCAGCTCTCTTGGGAGCATTTCAAAGCCCTGTTTTGAGCTCGTCATGGAAGCTTAGATTTCTTTCTGCTTGTCACTCACTCTAATTCCCTCCTCTCCTGGCCTTCTTGTTATTGATTGCGTTCACAAATTAACAACACTTGAGTTTATTGTGGCCCACTTTCAGATACTTCCTCTTTTTTTTCTCCCTCGTACGATGGCTGTTCTACCGCTAAACTGTGAACGTCCAATGAACTCATTCACATTGGGTTTGTTGTGTCTCTCGACTCTCCAAAGAGTCAAAACCAAATGCGGTCCAGTCTGGCAGAGCGTTTCGCCAGTATCCGTGCTTTGCAACTCAAACCAGATCCAGGATCGGGAGCTTGGGATCAGATGGTGGGGGTTGGGTCGAATCACATCCGCATGTTCTCATTTCTTTAATAGACTTCCAAGGTCTTTTTTTTATTGGGCCTGTTTGTTGGCATATGTTGTTTGATGTTACCGTGCTTTTGGCCATCTTTTACGCTTTTCCCAGCCAGGAAGGATGGACACCTGCTGCTCTTTCCGGTTCTTTCATAAACATTTGTGATTCCTCGCTCTCACACCCAAAACGGTACAGAAGAATCCTCCCGCTGGGAAAAACGACTGCTTTAAGGGACATCTGCTACCAAACCCTTCACTTTGGAAGCGTCTGGTCTTAGATGTTTAGCTGAGGTCATCCTGGATTATTTTAAGTAATGCCTTACTATGACCTAAACTCCTCATCCTAATGAACTGCTGAAACCGCTCGAGTCCTGGGACATGGCAGGGACACTGCGATCAAATTTTTCAGTCCAAAAGGAAGCCGCTGATGGGAACGAAACGCGTTCGTGTTGAATTAGGACACCCTGGGTCCATTATTCGTGTGTGTGAGCATATCAGACAGCTGCAAGTCATTCTGCCCCAACTGAGCTTTTGTTCTTCAGGCTCGTCCTGCTCATCTCCTAATTGGATGTGCGAGCTGCGGAGAGCTGGGCAGATTCCCCAACGAGCCCCACCCGAACCCGGCCGGTCCCTACGGTGCAGCATGTGGCTTTGATTTGTGGCTTCCCTGAGGTGTCTCCTTCTATCATCTGTGTGGTTTTGGCACCCAAAGCATTACCGTAATGAGATATTGACCGAGCAAAAAGGATTACTGTCGCTTTAAATCAAACCAAAGTGATTGCGGTCTGCCTGCGAGAGGAAAGTGGAAGCTAAATATGGTCAAAATAAGATAGAGAAGAGAGAGCCTTTATACCACATGCTGTGATCTGTACCCCCGTCACCCTCCTCGAGTCCTGAACTTCCTGTAATTGCTGACCTTGGTTACAGAAAAATCCTGCCGATTCAACAGATGCATCTGGTTATCGACATTGCCTCTTGTTGCAGGAATTTGTGCTGTGGGATTCCAGATGAAAATGATGAAAATGGTGTCTGGGATTGTGTGCATCAGGCCTCTTGTCTTCATAGGGAAAATTGATGCATGTAGTCGAAAGGAATTTTAGAGACAAAATGATTTGTCTTAAAATTACATCTTGAAGATTTGATCGTTGATCTTGTGTCAGTTATGCCCAATTATAGCGCACGCAATGCAAATGAGTAAATGATAATGATAACAAAGAAAATATATCTTAAAATATCTTGAATCAATGGAACTTTAGAAAAAAGCGTCTGTCTATAGACACTAAAAGACACTATTGTTAAGTGTATATCAAATGTATTTACGTATGTGTGTGTGTGTGTATATATATATATAGACCAAACTCAAGCATTAATAAATATTATTGATGCATAAATAAATCCAAAATAAAATATAGGCCTAATAAAAAATGTCATGTTACTACTGTAGCATTTTTTTTATATAGATATACAAGTATGTGCATTTGACAAAAACGTATAGTTTGTAAATGCAAAAATAAATCCAAAATATAATAGTAAAAAATTTTAATTTTAAAAATAAAAAATTACATGTGACTATTGTTGTAAATTTAGTTTTGTCACCCCCCAATTATTTGTCACATAATGATTAATGCCCCGGTTTTTTTTTAAGAAAGGGGAAAAGTACACCTCAATCATATTTCTTGAAAGCATCTGCCAAATACATTAAAACAAAAGTAAAATATCAATTTAAAATCGGTTAAAAATCGATTGTAACTTTTAACGTTGTTACAAATGAGAGAGCGCGAGGCGTGCGAGTTCATATGCAACAATGATTTATTAAAAGATCAAGGTCAGGATACAGGGGTGGATCGCCGGCAGATACAATAACGGAGGCATAAGCAGAGACGGAGTCGAGAAAGCAAAGCAAAGGGTCAAATACCAGTAAACAGTGTCCATGGGAGAAAACAGAGGAGAGGTCTAGGTCCAGGCAGTGATCGACAGCAGATAATCCAACCGACAGGGAAACGAGAAACAGGAACACGAATGAATTGTAACAATAATAACGAACCGTGACAAACAAACAGACACTTCCGGTTTTATACACGTGAATCTGGGTCAAGGGGTGGAGCTAGACAATGTATAGCTATGGTGACTGATGAGTGTAACGGAGACATGAACGAACACGTGATGACATAGAAACATGAATGAAAGTCCAGGGTGACGACAGACATGAGTTTGTGAGAGTGAGTCCAGGCATGAAAACAGCAGAAAACACACACATATGAGCCTGAGGCTGGAGTACCAGCCAGAGAGCTGGGCTGGCACATCCAGCTGATCATAACAAACGTCTTGTTTTTTTATCTCAAGATGCTCTGAATTGCAGAGTTTTTAAGAACAAAGTGTTCTGTGTCCGTTATGCATTCCTCAGGTATAATGTACATTTCTGTAGCTTTAAAATGAATGAAGTCAAGGTCAAGGGTTCAAATTACAAGCAAATAAAATTGTATCCTATGAAAGGAATCAAAAAATGCATGCTAAAAATGTCTGCCAAATGTAAAATGAAAATGTTAAGTCACCGTCACGGTTAGTTTTGCATGCTAGCATCTTCATAAACAGCTTACAAGCTCTTGAATTATTTTTTTTTCTCTCAGTTGCAGCAGAGAGACAGATGCATCTAGTTATCTGTGTACCTTTACATTGCCTCTTTTGGCAGGAATTTGTGGTGTGGGATTCCAGATGAAAATGTTCGCTGTGATCATCGGCGTCTGGGATCGTGTGCATCAGGCCTCCGTCTTCATATTGAAGGCTGATGCTTTTAGCTGGAAGGCAGTTTCTCAGCATGGAGGCCATTACCACTGTAGAGCTCCATTTGTATGAATGGCAGTTTGTGTGTATGTGTGTGTAGCGTCTGTTTGCTCGGTTGTGTACGTCAGAGTGCATGTTTGTAGAGGTCTGTACTAAGTGCCTCAGGCCTGCCAAACGAGTCAGGACTTTTGTAGCCGATTTTGAAATGTGGGGGGAAAATGAAATGTGAATGTTCCTTGAAATGGAGCAGCGTAATGAACTCAAGACTGTTCCCATATTCAGCACCGCTCTGGCGTTTCTCCACGTATCCCACAATGCCTATTCATTTGAGTCCCTAACCATTGCGTTCTTTCGCTCTCTAGCACACTTTCAATCAGATTTTTTTTTTTTCTCTCTCTCTCGGTTTCCATAATTTTCCCTCTGTTTTTCCAATTCCTGATACAATCAATCGCAGACGTTCATGATAACTAGGTTTTGACCTTGACTCTCTCAAGAGTGGATGGCTGAAGTAGAGTGATTTCACTCTTGATGGTCGAGTCATAGATCAGCACTGAGTCATTATGGGAGCAGACTGTAGATGAGTCACGTCGATGAGATGGACAGCTCGGGTTGCCCTCATTTACCGCAGTCCAGGAATTGGTAATGTTTATACCTCACATGCTGTGAACTGACTCCCGCTTGCCTTCTCAGAGCTACCTGCTGCTACACTTGTTATTAACAGTCACTTTCTATGTTCTGATAAGGGCTGCTCATTTACTGCGTGCATCTTTTGAATGCAGCTTATCCAATTACAGTCAGAGATTTTGTTTTATAAGTACTTTCCAGTTAAAGGCAGAATAAAAAATCTGTATTGATAACACGTTTGTCAGTTGGACGTTGTAGCATCTTGTTTGCTAAAGCAATAAAATCTTTTTTTCCACTAGGATTCTCTGCGGCTGAAGGACGATCGCATCGAGGAGCTGGAGGAGGCCTTGCGTGAGAGCGTACAGATAACGGCCGAGAGAGAAATGGTGTTGGCACAAGAGGAATCTGCCCGAGCAAATGCAGAGAAACAGGTGAGAAACACCAAACACAGGTGAGATGAAGCTGAAAGGCTGTTAATATGCACTTACTCTCTCTTTCCTTGCCATTTTTTATCCTTCAGATCAGTTTTATTTAATACCTTGTGCCTAAGAGTTAAGAGAGATGTAGTTTAATTAGTAGTTTTTTTATTATTATTATTTTTAATTTAATTGTATTATGTTTTTATTTATTTTACCTTTATTTGAATTTTATTTTATCTTTTTGTTTTGGTGTTTTTAGTTGAGTTAATTTTTTTGGTTTTTGTTTGGTTTGTTAAAATTTAATGAGATATTTGACAATTTACCAATTTGCCAAAAACTTGATGAAGCTTACAGCAAGCAGCATTGGCAGTATTACAACTTCTATTATCATAGTCTACATCCAGATTACTTTTGAGTGTGATAAACTTCATGTTTACTTGAAATGTTTCTAAAGAGGTCCTGTGTACCTGTGATCTGTTACCTGAAGCAAAACGTGTGCGGTAACTTCAGGCGAAACCCTACAGCCATCTTTTCATTGTGGAAATGTCCACTTCCTCATCCTCCTGGTCAAACATCCCTCTCAGTGTTTACACAGAGCTGTATGCACAACCACGCAAGGCTAGCATCTCTCAGGCCGAGCTGTAATGGCTTTTGCTTGGCGGACTGTATCGCTCCTATTAAAAAGCCTCCTTCATAGAACTCAGGAACCAGCAAAAAGCCGGCCTGTCACAGCACATCACCACACCAGCACATACTGTAGAGCCGTGCCAACCGTCCAGATCCATGCCAGCGCTGCCTCGCCTTGCCAGTGGCGAACATTCATGTGGCATGCATGGGTTGCGTGTTTGTGTCTGCAGACAGTCTTCATTTAGAATATAAATAAGCTTTGCGTGTGCTGCGTGAGGACTGCTAACTTTGGTCCGATTCAGTTCAGCCACATAGAACGTGCATAAGCACACGAGGAACGTCTGCCGGGATTTTTCGGAAGTAGAGGAACACAATATCGGATGAATTTATAGACTCTGGGTCTACTTAAAGGAATTGTTCATCTCAAAAGGAAAGCTCTGTTATTTATTTACTCACCTTTATATTGCTCCAAATCCATAAGCCTTTGAAGCACAAATTAAACGAAATCGATGAATGAATTTGTGAACAAAAGTGGTTTCAGTCTCTACACTGAAAGTCCAGGTAACCAAAACGTTGAAGATCCAAGAAGTATATATAGCTGTCATTAAATAATTCCATATGAAACAAGCAGTTTTAAACAAAAGCATGAATGCTTTATATTATCTAATTATTCCTGTATGAACGCGAATACATAGAGGATGCCATATATGGATCTCCTGTTTGGATCTTCTCAATGTGGATCTAAATGGTAACCTGGGCTTTCATTGGATGGACAGAAACCTCCCAGGTTTCATTAAACTTATTCTCATTTCAAAACGTTTTAAAGAATAACCAAAGTCTCATGGGTTTGGAACGACATGAAGGTAAGTAACTTATCACAGAATTTTCCTTTTCTGTGGTGAATTATGCATTTAATACAAATCAGCTGTCTAAATGGAGACATCCTGATGTAGAACATTCTGGAAACAGATTGAATTTACAAATAAACTGCCAATAATTTGTTATTTTTTAATTCAAAGGTGCTGGAAATTCCATACATGAGCCGCAGTCTAACCCGTTTTTAAGGCTTTGATGCAGATTGCACCACTGTCCAGCTGTCTGTTGAACCTTGGCGATAGTGTCAAACTCCTACTGTATAATCTTCTCCGAATGAGTCTTCCATGAACCGGACAGCACCACCAGCCAAAACCTTGCTTCCCCTTTACCTGAATCCCTGAACTTTTCCCTCTCCTTTCTCTTTCTCTGTCCATCTCACTTGGCTCCATCAACTCTCTGCTTCGTTCCTAAACCCTTAATGGTTTGTTCTACCTTCTGTGGATCCTGGCGCCCCGCCGCTTCCTTCCTTTTCGCTCTCTCTCCGTTTTCTAAAGATTCGCATGGCTGGCTGAGCATCGTCCCAGTGTGCGTTGCAGTCTCGGGAACATATCGTGGCCTAGAGTTTCTTCACCGCCGGGCGGACCTCCGCTCCAATCCCCCGGAGGTTAATTAGAGCCGGGGGCTGTGACGGTAGCCAACGCTGCTGCTAAGCCTGGCCGGCCCCCTCATTTGGGCTCAGAGTGAAGAGGAAATGGGGACAGTACAAGTGCCACCCTCCGGAGCCAGTCTCCATGCTCATTACCAATGTCCCAGCTGCATCAAGTCTTGCTACGCACACTCAGGATATCGTTGTTGGAAGTTCCTCTCCACCCTGGCACCTGTTATATAAGAATGAACTCATATTCCGGGTTACATATTTTGGGAGTTATGAGCTATATAAAAAAAAATGGCAGCTTGCCTCACTGGCAGTTGGCAGACAGGATTTTAAATGGATAATTTGTGGTCCTGCATTAAACCATGCAAAATCTAATTAGCTTCACGGTTCCCTTACACACACACATACAGTCTCTCCTCCGCTATTTAATTAACATCCCTCCGTTGCTTCACCACACCCTCTGTTGTGCCAATCATAAGCAAGCATTCGTCTTTAGCTCTGTGTTCAATTTCCTCCAATAGCTGCTTGCCTCATTGTTCTTGTTGTGCAGAGCACATGTTGGATGGAAAGCGGTGCCTGTACAAATTGCTGTCAGTATGTTAGTCTTAAAAGTACGGGAACGAGGGCGACTGCTCTTTGTTACACTGACATGAAAGCAAACCTCTGGCCAAAAACCAGTCCGTTCTCTCTTGTGGGTCTGTTAAGCTCACTTAAAAGATCTCTCTGTGTGTGTGTGTGTGTGTGTGTGTGTGTGTGTGTGTGTGCACTTGCTTAATTAGAGCACATGCAAGAGCTACAAGTTGTTTGCTCCGTTCATGCAGGTAATGAAATTTGGAAATATGAATCCAAACATGTGTTCCTGTGAATTCTCTTATGTACCACATGAAGTCTGAAAGATTTCTGACAATTACACAGGTCACTGTGAACATCGTCTTCTAGAATGCTACCATTATTTAGACTTCTCTAAAGGGATAGTGACTTCAAATGGAATTCTCTCATTATTTACCGGTTCTAAGCCCATGTGCAATTTTGGGTTTTACGGTAAACGTTTAACAATAAGGTTACAATTGTCAAGAAAAATAATATAAAATGACTTTAATTTTGTAGCAATTAATAATTTTGTTTAATGCTAATTCATAAATATATTAGTACAATTCATTTAAACAGTAGTTACATATAAATACATTAATATAAAATAAATTATTGTAATTCTAAATATATTAATTTACAAATATCTATTGTTAATTCATACATGTATTTATAAAATTTTTTATTCATTTATAACTTCTCTCTACAGCCATGACTACATCAAATTAATGAATAAATACAAAGGAAAGTAATAGGAATTTAAATAAATAATGCTAAAAAGGTATTAAAAGTTGCAAATATGTTTATATAGTGATGGGCTGTCATGAATTAACAATGAATAATATTATTATTAAACTAAGCTTTTTAAAGCCATATAATAGCTTTGCGTGTATGCGTGTAAGATTTGAAACAACGTGAGTAAAGGATGACACATTTTTCATTTTTGGGCAAATTGCTTTCTTTTTTTTACTTTTATTTTTTGGTCCCTGGTTTAATTTTCCTCTATCTCACTCCATCTTCATGGCAGAATTTATATTTTGGGGCTGTCAAAACAATGTTTTCTCAATCGGTTCGATGTGCTTGTTAAGCAGATGAGCTTGTCTTATTTTAGCCGATGCTTTCATGAGCGTCCTGCCAAACCCGTGTTGCAGCTGCTTTAATGAGTCGTGTGCTAGTAAGGACAAATGTGGTCAGCGAGAGAAAAAAGGGGGGTATTTTCTTCCTACACAGGGCCTTCGGTGTGCAGTGACACCAGTCACTCAGCTCCAGCGAGGAATTTACAGCCGGGATGTACGAAAGCGACCAGCCGCTCATGCGGGGCCAGTGAAAACGTTTGCCCAAGACCACATGAAAACACGCGTCCAGTCTCCAGACATGATTCAGCAGCGAAATGACATACTTCATAACCTTCCCTGGAGGCAGTGGACCAAAGAAAGCCTCAGTCTCTCCACTCGTGTTGACCGGGGATGATGGGATGTCTCGAAACCGCCCTTACTCTTTCACCACAAGCTTTTCCCCGCCGGCCTGAACCGATCCCGTATGGATCTCTTTTCCGCTTCCGCTCAGTTGAATCCATGGTTACCATCCTCTTTCTCTAGCCTCCCTTCCTCTGCTTCCAATTTCCTTCTGCGTGGTTTGTTTCAAACTGTTGTTCTGTTTTGCTCTGATCTGTCTCTGTTTCCTTTTTCTGTAATCCCTCTTTTTCTCTATTTCTTCTCTATCGCTCACTGCCTGTGCGAAGCGCTCTCATGACCTAATGCGTGACTCCGGCCACGCTGGCTTAAAGTGGCTCAAGGTATGGCACGATTAATGTTTTCTCCTTCTTTTATAAGGAATGATTTGAGTTTTGTGCTTTTCATCAGTTTCGCTGCATCCCAGTGACCTTTTTTTTCTCGTTTGGATGGGGGTGTTCGACAAATGTGGCTTTTGGTCCCGATCCAAACCAAACTTTTCCAAATAGGAAGCTTAACCACTGACAGAGTGCAATTTATTGACTGTTCCCTGAAGATGAGCTCTATCAGATCATTATTTTATGTGGAAGACCTCTCGTACGCTTCCCCCCCGCTTTCTTTCCATTATATTGGGAAGTCATGCTCATTTGCGTCTGTCTGTCAGGATAAGTTATATTTTGATTTAACTTTTATGTAATGCATCCAGTGCAATTCAGTCTCTGCACTGTATTCCCATTGCATGTAACTCTAAGTACATGTTATATAAACGTGCGGTCGATAGTTAGACTGATAGAAAAAGAGAGAGTTCACCCAAAAATCAATGTTCTTTCATATGTTTTTAAACCAGTTTGACTTGCTTTCTTTTGTAAAACACAAAAGGAGATGTTTAGCAAAATGTTTAGGGTGTTCTTTTCCAGTACAATAGAGGTGAATGAGGATAGGGAATGTCAAGGTTTAAAAAAAACACCAAAAAAGTGGTCTGGGAAACGTATTAGCTTATTATATATCACAAAATCATATCTTAGTGTGAGAGAAAAATGTATAGAATTTTTTTTTCTTTTTCTCAAAAAAGTCGAATTTAGACACATTTAGGCTTGATCAAGAGACGCTGTCAAAATCTCAAGTCAGATTCGCCATCAGTTCTCACTCCATACTGCAGGGGGCAGCGTGACGGCAGAGCCTGAGGTCTCCAAGAGGCCCGGGCCAAAAACAGACATGGAAATTAGTCAAAGAATAAATAGCTCTTACAGCTGCCGCTGCTCTTTCTCAAGTTTGCATTCAAGCCATGGTCAGAAACAGCCTGGATTTTTATGATAAAACTTTAGAGGGAAATAAAACTCCCTCCTCTGCTAATATTCCCAACCAGCTGAGATCCAGACACAAAGCTCAGCACCCAAAACACAGCGAGATCCAAAGACCAGCTTGTTGAAATTGGCTTTCTGCTCACCGTTGAGGACGGGGCTGCTCTTTTGGCAGCCGGGGAGGAGAGAGTAGGAAGAGACGGATGAGGAGAAGGGGAGAGAGAGCAGGAGAAAAACAGCACGCTGCTGCATTAAGCAGTTTTTATTAGTGTTATGTTTCTGCTTCGAG
Source organism: Enteromius radiatus (assembly GCA_032357445.1). Classification (NCBI taxonomy): domain Eukaryota; kingdom Metazoa; phylum Chordata; class Actinopteri; order Cypriniformes; family Cyprinidae; genus Enteromius; species Enteromius radiatus. The sequence continues at coordinate 3,179,351 of JAUCMS010000079.1, forward strand.
CATATGGGTTAGTCTGGATATCTCTCACAGGAGGTGATTAGAAGCTTCTGAGTTCGGCGCGGGCTGAAGAGAAGGCCCTGATCTAATGCCCGCTGTGATCTCATCACCTCTCAGTGCACATCAATATCAAACAATATAATATACAATATAAGGTCTTCCACTTACCACAGTAGAACCATGGTATCACCATGTTTGTAGAACATGATAATATCTTTTTCTGATACATACAAAAACCATGGTATGTAAATATTGTCAATACACTGATTTATACTATAGTATTACCAGTACTATACTATAGTATTATTTACTACTTTTTTTTTTTGGACATTTTATGGTATAGTAATGCATTTTTCTAAAAATAAATTTCAAATTATCATTTTTTTTTATAGTTTTGTTTTACTTATATTTTGTTTAAAAAGATACATGGTTAACTTAATTATTTAATTTTAATTTAATTATTTTATTTATTTAATTATTTTTTTAAACATCTTAAAATACCAATAGTTTATAAATAAGTAATTATTCAGTACCATGTTATTACCATCATATATACATATATATATATATATATATATATATATATAGTACTGTGTACTTTTAGATTTCATTTTCATTACATTATTATCATGAAGATTTTGTTGGTGATTTATTGGTTATTATAGGCATTTTAACATCATAATCCCATATTCTCTTATTCTTTTATATGGTTAAGCAGTCATTTTTAGCTATTACTTTTTTGTTTTTCTGAACAGGCATTTCCTTTCTTTCCTTTCTTTTCTTTTCTTTCTTTTTTTGGTGCGTTGTATTTACCTTTTTCTGTTTTTCTTTCTCTCTCATCCCACTCTCTTGCAGCTCAAAGAGGCAAGTATACAGCGTTCAGCATCATTCTTTGCTTATTTCCACGTGCCTTCCCTCATCTGAAGAGGCATCTGCTCCAGTCCCTCTGACCCTGCTTCAATCTTTCTTTTTTCCCTCTTTTCCTGTTCTTTTTAGCACTCTTCTCCTTGATCACAGACAGGTCCTCTTCCTTTCCCCCAAGGCCTGTTTCTGACACCGGTTTTTCGGCCTCAAATTAAACAAAAAAGGAGAAAATCACTGTTATCAATTCCATAGACAGTACGTCACAACTGATGTGAGCAATTACTCCAAGTCGTAAAAACACTTGCAGAGGCTGAAGCTGGACTGTGAAGATCAGTTAAAGGACGTGAGTCTCTAACGCTTTGATCTGTACTCCTCCTGCCTTACTGGTTCACGTTCCCAGTGTGAGACAGGAAGTGGTGTTATCATCACCCGGTGAAGTGCTCAATTTTTCACACCCGAGGTGTCATAATTCACTGCAGCGTTTTTTTACGACTTGACTAACATCTGAGGTTAGTTTGTACTCCCCTGAGAAAACAAGCGCTGCATGCCACCTTGCTCTTTCACACACACACACACAAAATCCATTCCTCCATAAGAGAACGCAACAGCATGAGCAAGTCTGCTGAAAGCAGTGTTTGCATTGGTTTTAATCTTTCCGATTTTCTTTTAGAGAATTCTCAGCCAACTAATGATGGGATGTGAAAACCAATTTCTGGGTTTGATTCAACTAAATGGTTCCGGTTACTTAGTCCAATTAATCATTCTCTTAGTCCTTTTTTTCATTTATTTATTTTTTTATTTTAGGACCTTGGAATTGGTCCAAAACATTTACTAATCCAGGGTTTATCAAGTTGTGGTCCATACATCTAAATGAGAATTAACACTACTGAAAACAAATTATCCACACACACACACACACACAAATATATATATATATTGCGATAAATCGCATCTAAAATAAAAGTTATTCTTTACATATGTTTGTATGTACTTTGTGTATATAAATGCAAGTGTAAGTATATATAAATACCCATGCATTTATATATGTAATGAAAATATGTTATGTTTATATATTAAATATATTTAGACATAATATCAAATATAAGAAAATAAATAAATATGTAAATACTTAAAAAATATGTGTGTGTTTTAGTTTAAACATTATAAATAAACATATTATGTAAAGAAAAACTTTTATTTTGGATGCGATTAATCACGATTATATCACTATATATGTCTCTGTGTGTGTGTGTGTATATACTTTTTTTTTTTTGTATTGAACTTCAGGCATAATAGCAGTATATACATGTATAAAAAAACAACACTGTATAGTTGTGTGGCATTGCATCAGCACTGATAGAAGAAGAAAGTCACAGAGCAAGTCATAAAGACCATCAGTTGGTTTAACTGAAGAAAGCTCTGAATCAGAACCAGTTGTCAATTCTACTTTATAGAGTACCAAGTACCACAATTTCCATGATTTCTTATGTAGGCTGTACACATTTTTGTGTGTGAGAGAGATTTGACTTTTCATCGGTCTGCCAGGCCGTTAGTCAGACCTTTAAAATCTGTTAATTATCTCCTAATGAATGACTTAACTCAACGGCTTTCAGAATTTGGCTCCAGGCGGCGCTTGCTAAATACTTTTACAGTAAAACTGACCGAGCACACTGTAAATTCATTCAGATCCATTCGTTCCAGATGATGTTTGGTCGCTGAGGATGGAGTCAGTTCACATATCTCCCCTCCAGGCAAGGTGACACCATATCGACTCTCACACATCCTGGACTGATTAGTTAACCGCTCCACTGTCACTGTGTGTGTGTGTGTGTGTGGGTACGTGTGCTTGCACAACAGTGGGAGATTTTGTTGAAATTTTTGTGTGCTGTTGAATAAAAATGCGCCAGAGTTCTCACGGTTCCATTCAACTGCCCTCTCCTCTCTTCTGATTGGCTGCTGGGTTTTAACAGACAGCTCTGTTGCCCCTCCCACACTGCAGGGTTGCCACAGGCAGTGAAACCGATGCTGCCAGTGTTTAAATATTTCCCTCTGCTCATATTGGGGGGCCTGAGGCATGCAGTCTCGATTCTATCTCACTTTATCTCCCATGAGGAAAAAGCAGGCATGCATTTTTGTTGTATCTGTGAAAAATATTACCGTCTTTTATGTCCACTCAGACTCTCACCAGTTTTATTCTTCTAAGATGTGACCTGTGCTCTGCAATTGAGTTAAAAGCAACATTTGCCTGGCCTGTCTCTACGTGAATAATGATTTCCTCTTCCTTATTTTTTTAATTTGACATGCGTTACATGTTAGCGTAAGCCATTCCGGTGAGCCCTCGCTTACCTGACCCTGTCAGGTGGAATTTGCCGGTGGATTTCATGTGCCCAGGGGAGGCACCATCATCCTCAGGTTTTAGTCAATACCCGTTCGTTGCGGTTCGGGATCATCCTGTGTGAGTTTGATATGGTTTGAGATGACAAGCGAGAGCGGGACAGGAAAGCAGATGGCAGTAAATTTGACTGAGCGGGTTTTGGTAGCTTGTTCACTAGGCTTGGCTTGGGTGTAGTGCATTAGGCAGATGACTTATGATGACAGCTAGATTAAACGCTCTCCCAGATCCTACAGTACCTCCGGCCAGCAGAGAGCAGCACTGCTAAGAGCTTGTGTTCACACACATACAAATCTGGTATTTTAATGATCTTTTATTCTTTCTTTTTTTTTACAGCAAAATCCCTGTTTTGTGGTGCTTCTGTTTATTGCCCCGAGCTATTCTGCTGGAAAACATAGTTGGGTGGCAGTGCAATATAACTCTATATATAAATGTCTTAAGGATAAATGTATTGAAGGAATAGTTTTTTTTTATTCATTCCAAACCTCCATGATTGACTTGTTTTTTAATGTTAAATGCAAAACCGCTAAAACCGCGTCTTATATGTAGTCTGAGTGCTACATTCCTAGGTCTTTGAACATGTATAACTAGAACTGAGTTAATTATTAACAGAAGATCTCTTCTATTGCTATCCTAGTCCACTTTTATTTGTGAATGAATCACTCTGTGACTGATTTGAATGATTCATTCATGAATCACACAGATCTGGTTCTTGAGTTCTTCTCACTGACTTAACTGCACAATTTGCAATTGAATCACTTTTTTGGTGGTTCCTTTTAGCAAAACTGATCTGAATGATTCATTCGTGAATCACACTGATCTAGTTTTTGTGTTCAACTCACTGGCTTAACTTTGTTAATTTTTACACAAAACATGAATGATCTGTTCATGACTAGAGATTTCAGAGAGAACCGGGGTGAACTGTAAGCGTGATCAGAGTATCGATGCCCAATTTGTACATGAATCGCTCTTTTAAGTACATTTTAAGGGAGTCATTTGATCCTGTTCACCGAAACTGGTCTGAATGACTCATTCATGTATCAGACCGATGTGGTTCTGGAGTTAAACTCACTGACTTAATTCTTTTTTCATCAAATCAGTTAATCCTGTTCACAGAACTAGTCTGGTTTTTCAAGACTAGTCTAACTAATCTGGTTCTTGCGTTATGCTCACTGACTCAATTATTCAGTCAAAGTGTCACTGGAGGGAAAAATGATCAACACAAATGTATTGTATGACTTCATTAGACTTGGATTATAGCACACATATGAACCACTTCATTTTGCATCTTTTGTGAAGCTTGAAAGGAATTTTTCGTGACCGGTTTTTGGATTTGACTCTATGTAGAAGTGTCTGTATGGAACGAAAGCTGATGAAACGCAGAGCAGGGAAGGACGGATAAACACGGAGAACAGACGAGGGAGACTGCACAGATCGCCGCCCAAGGCCTACGCAGTTTCCTGCGAGCATTGAGATTTCAGAGAGACCCGGGGTGAACCGCAAGCGGTCGAGGAGGCTGTGAGAACCGCTTTGAGCCAAGTCGCTAAACCTTTCCTTCCATGGAATACATAAACCTGCCACGCCGTTTGATTTATCCTCCTCATTCACTCGCTCCTGTTACTCCGAGTTATAAACATTGTGTGGAAATGGAGGGAGAGGAGGAAAGAAAAATCACACTCAGGAACGGAGAACATCCACCTTTTCAAAAACAAAACGGAGCGAAATAACTCTGGGGATGTGATGTATGACAAACCTCATCACAAAGCTATGTAGTTAATATATCTGGTGTATCGCACTCTTACGCACTCACACACTTATTCCGTCTCGTCTGCTGTCTTGTATATGAATCTCTTTTCCTGACATTTTTTGTCCATCCGTTTTCCTATGCACCAATCCATTTGTCTCCCTATGAGCTTCGCTCTTGGCCTGCTGTGTGTTCGCTCAACGTATTTGTTTGCATTATCCGACATGATTATGTTTTGTCCTTATGCTTGTTTGTTTTTCATGTTTATTTGTGTGTGTGTGTGTTTGCACGCACAGATGGAGGAGCTGTTGGCCGCCATGGAAAAGGTGAAGCAAGAGTTGGAGTCCATGAAGGCCAAGCTGTCATCTACCCAGCAGTCTCTGGCCGAGAAGGAAGCCCACCTGACCACTCTGAGGGCAGAGCGCAGAAAGCACCTGGAGGAGGTGCTGGAAATGAAGTAAGACCTTTAAGCTTGTCCTTCACCCCGCTTGGTCTTGTATAGCAATCGCCTGCTGTACGACTCACTGCCGCCTTGAGGAAGGACATTTCATTGATGTTCGTTTTAAAGATATGTATTATGATAAACAGGATATTATTGCTCTTTTGAAAGGAGTATGTAGATGTATTTCATCATTGCAAGTGCAGGCTATTATAACTTGGCGTCGACGTTGTTTCTCGTTTTACTTGCAAAGGGGTGAGCCAATCATAACAGAGGACATTCACATATCTTAATCTTAAAAGTACTGTAGAAAAAAGATCCTGTTTAAAATCTAATCATTTAAGTTTCACACAATCAGGGATTTTCATGGCGTAAGTGAGGGGTTTTCAGTGGACCACCAATTATGTTATTTCTATTTAATTATTATCATTATTTTTTTTTTACTTTAAATTTTTTACTTTTTTTTTTTGGTAGTGTGCAGTTTCTACAGACAATTGTATTATAGTTTTAATTTTAGATTTTCTTTTTTTTTTTTTCTTTTAAGTTTTGGATTAATATAAGAGATGATGCCTTGGCAACAAGCTATTATATGTTATTTCAGTTAATGGTTATTTTATTTCATAACATTTTCATAACATACATGGTATATTTACTTATTATTAATGTTTTAATAATTCATTCTTCTGTGGATCCTCTGATCCCAGTTTGGTCCGTGGTCCACACGTAAAGGCATGATTTTTTTCCTGAAGCAGGGTAGACCAGAGGCCTCGAGAGACTGTGTGCTCTTGGGAGCCTGAATGGTTTTTTTGAGTGCTTCTTTATTTTAGGCTTTTCCTCATCCTTTGCTGAGCTTCTGCAGACTCATTTCTCCAAAAGATCCCTTCAGCCAAATCCAAGAACCCTTCAAGCTCTCTCATTTTCTCCCATAGCATTCTCTGAACTCTTGTCTTTTCTCACTCTCTTTTACAGTCTTTCTCTTATCAGTGCCTGTAGTGCTTTAGTGTTTTGAGCACTTTCTGACTCTAGATAGAGATAAGAGGAGTACTAGAGGAGGTCAAAGGTCTCCATACCATATTTGAATCAGGATTTAGTGAAGGATCCCTGAGTTGCAGGAAGGAGGCCCTCTTGCTGTCAAATTAATGGGGCTCCACTGAGATGGGTTTGGGGCCTGGAGAAAAGACCTTGTCTACTGCCTTATTAAGTTTGTACAAGTTCATGCTAGAATTTCTTTTACTTTCTTATATGCAGTTTTTGAAGAAATATACAGTATCATTTAAAAGAGAGTTGTCTTAACTCAACTCTATTTGTTGTACAGTGCTACCAATTTATACATTTATAAATGTAACATTATATCATGCATTGACAGCAATGATTTTTTTAAAATTAAATTAATAATGCAGTTGTTTATTAATTCATCACCTTTCTTAATTACATTGTTGAATTTAGAAATTAAAATGAAGTAAAATATGTTTTTGAATTTATTAGTTTATAAAGCTATTGTCATATGTTATTAAAGTTTTGTTCATTGCTACTTTGTGATATTTGAGATCCCCCAATTGAATGAAATTCAGAAGAAACAATAAACAAAGTGGCTCTAGAAAGATTTTTAAAAGGTTATTTTTCCATCTCAATCTGTGATACTATTTTTTAACATCCTCTACTGTAGATTGACCTCACAGGGCTATTGTTTTAGATTGAATATCAAGCGAGTTAACAAAAAATGGTCGTGGTTGTGGAAAAATGAGTCAGAATTGGAGTTTCAAGGACTTTCTGTGTTTTCCAGATTGGTGTGGTGATTTGATTGTCAGCCATATTCTCAGAGGCACGGGTCTGCCGGCATGCTTCAGTTATGATGGATTCTAGCATTAAAAGAAGATAAAGAGAAAGCTGAGAGATGATGGGGAATCTTTATCTAGGTGTAATGTGTGTGAGTTAATACTGCATACTGATTCTCATAAAGATCATTTTGCCACTTAATATGAAAGAGAAGGAGAGCAGGGCCCCATTGCGTCCATATTTGGCTGTTGAAAGCTGAAGGTCAGCTCAACTGAGATGGGGAGCGCCGTGTATCTCCACCGGCCTCTCACTAACCACACATTTACAAGAAAATCTCATATTTGAGTGAAAATAAGGCTCTGATAGGGATGGAAGGGAGAGGGTGGTCTTCGATCTGTTTTGGCGATGAACGTAATGCGGTCGGGGCCGGAGAAAGTAGAATCACGCTGTTGAAGGGGCCCCGCCGGCTGGCAGCAGACAACCAACCGGACCACTCATTAAAATTTCGAAGGAAAAACACAAAATAGCAGACATGGAGGTCACAGACTTTTTATTTATTTATTTCCTCAGGCTGAACTTCCGACCACACAGTTTAAAGTCAGCAGTGTGGAGACATCGACCCTTTGGGCCCTTTCTCCATCCTCGGCATCTAAAAAAGGCAGAATTACCAGTCTTTCTAAACTCTGTTTCTCTATGGTTTGCAAAGAGCACTTTCAAAATGTTCGGAAGTCTTAGTTGTGTTTGTGTATGTTGTTTTCTTGCCTTTGAATTTAAAGGAGTAGCTCTCTCCAAAATGCAAAATCTACTTTTTTTATTTTTTGTGAAACACAAAAGCAGATGTTTAGTAGAATGTTCATGGTGCTCTATTTTCATGAAATAAAGGCATTTAATGAACAGGGGCTGCCAGGCTCAACAATTGGTGGAAAAAAATACATTTTATATATTCCAAGAATATGAGACTTGGTTACAACAGGGCTGTCCAAACTGCCGGACACCTAAACTCTGAGGGACACTAGCCCTCCAGGACTGAGTTTGGACAGCCCTGGGTTAGTAGAACAGTGCACAAGAATGGTGTTTTGTTTGGTTGTATTGACAAATCTGGAATGATGTATCACCAGTGCAAAAAAAAAAAAGCAAATTAGGGAATTCATTATTATTTCTGACTGTCCCATTGACTGCCAAACAATTACCACTGTCAAGATCCAGAAAAGCAGGAAATACATCATCTGCCATCAGTCGCTCAACCGTAATGTTATGAAGCTATGGGGGTACTTTTGGAGAGTAAAAAAGAAAAAAATAATAATTACTTTATTTAAAAATTCGGTGCTGTAGCGCCATTTTGGACAGCATCTTGTGAATGCACATAGCATACGCAGTTCTGTGTTAGCCGCAGCCCCGGTTTTCTTCCTAAATATCTTAAATTGTGTTCCGAAGATGAACAAAGCTTTTACGGTTTGTTTTTTTGGTTTCGAATTTGGGGTGGAGTAACCCTTTAATTTACAGTGTAGACAGCAAATAGCTCATTAGTTGTTAAAATCTATTGTCAAGACGAAGGAATACCATAATGAGGTCATTATTCTGATACAACTCACTGAATGTAACCAGCAGTGAGAAAAGACCATTATGAGGTCATCGCTCAATTAAAATCCAAATGGGCTGTCAATGGATTTTTTTGATAATGCATAGAGGTGGATTCAAGCTGTGTTGGCGCCAAGGTTTATGGACGTAACTGTGCTGTACGCAGTGTGGTACTTACATTCAGGCTTGTTTTGGGGAATGAGCTGAGGATTTAGAACGATGGGTCGAGGCGGTAATGAGATCTCCAGCACACCATCCCATCCTCATGTTTCCTCTCCATTTAGCACAGTTTAAATGTCCCCGTACCGCTGGATATGAGATGTGGTGATATCCCAGCGTTCCACCATTTGATGTGGTTTCCTTCTCTCGTTCACTCTCGCTTCCACCAGCTCACGGTAAAGTGCGACCGCAAGGCAGACATCAGTCGTCTCCCTTTGAACAAATGTTTAGCTTTCTTTCTGCAGTTGTTTGGGAGTGCTGGACATTTTGGAGCGGCCGCTTGAGAGGTGGATGATGATGGAGGGGTTGATCTTGATGATGAGGCCCTTCTCAGATATTCGCTTAAAGGCATTAAGCCACTTGTTCATGTTTTAGGACTTGAAAAGAGATGTCACCACCTTAGCTTAGTTTTTACTGTGAAACTCAAGCTTTTGCTTACTTTCACAAAGGTCTGGTAAACACAGTTAGGACCTACCCATTTAAACACGAAGAGACCATTTAAACGATGTGAAGTGGAAAGTCAGTTGGATCTATTTGGAATGTGAATTTAAGATGAATTGGCCAAGGCACAACAGGAAGTTGGATTTTAAAGTGGAATTTGCTTAGTGGTAGTTCAACCAAAAATGAAAATTCTATCATTAATTACTCGCTCTCATGTTGTTCCAAACCTGTAAAACCGTTGTTCTTCTTCAGAGCACAAATTAAGATATTTTTGATGAAATCCAAGACTGACCCTGCACAGACAGCAACGCAACTACCACATTCAAGGGCCAGAAACGTATTAAGGACATTAAAAAACTCACACAAAAGACAAGAATGAAGTTGAATGAAGTCATTATTTTTGTTTTGTTTGTACAGTATTCCCGTAGCTTCATAAAGTACGGTTAAACCACTGATTTTAATCATGTCTTGAATGATGTCATGAGGGTCTCAAGGGGAATTAGAATGACATGAGGGTTAGCAATTTTGGATTAAATATCCCTTTAATCTATTTATCTGTCATTCTACTTTATGCTATGCGGCATCATTCTATTGGCTGTTCCTCGGTTTTCAAACTAGACTTTGTCGAGCTGTCATTGTAGATTGTTAAAAATGTGTTGCATTTCTTAGAATTTTAATTCATTATAATTCTATTACCTAATAACTTAGTTTAAGATGCAGTTTGCACTATTTAATTCATATCTAGGAATTGAAAAGGAATGGAAAAGACCATTTCAGTTTTCAAAATCACAATAATAGACACTGGTAAAAAGTATTAATTTAAAATAATGGCATAGCAGACAACAAAGCACAATACACCATTCAAAAAAAGTGTTCTTGGTGAAACTTTTAAAAAAAAAATAATGCCACTGGCCTAGAAAACTGAAAATCCAGTGGTTTGTATGAACTTGCTCATACCCTTAATCCCGGAAGTTGCTTCAGAAGTCAGCCAATCAGATTAGCCAGAGTCTGCCAGAATAAGAAAGCGCTTTTCAGATTTGTGTACAGTTTTGTGTGCGGTCTGTGGACTCTTGCTAAACCTGCAGCGGTTTGCCGCTTGCCCTTGCTGTAGTAGATCAATATCACTTTGAAAAAATTCCCAACAACTCCCCTCTCATGTCATGGTTGGAGCTTTTCATCTCTAGTGGGAGTCCAATTATAAGGTTTGAGCATAAGCGCAGGTATGTGAGGAGTATGCTCGAAGGTGTTTAAATGGACACAGGGTGATGGTGGGGTTATCGGCTGCCTACAAAATCTCGATTCGAAGAGTGGGTGAAGCTGCTAATTGCCCCTGTTAGCACCCTAGTTTCATGGAGCGGAGCAGAACGGTCGGATTATTACAGGGACGAATGCTTTCGAAAACAAACCTGCTGATTGTCCAGCACGAAACCCAACCACGTTTCAACCCAAAAATGCTTTATAATTTTATCACTGATTCACAGCTTTCTGTGTGGCTTAAAGGGATTTTTGTTTGGTTCACTCAGACAGAACAAAGCCAAAATTAGAGATGGGGAAAAAATGCTGGCACCTCGTAGGGCTTGATAGGTATGCAGTATAAAACCCCCATTAGCATCATCAAAAGATGATTTCAAGGAAGTTCGAAAAGATTGTATTTTTCCCACTGCCTTGTTTTTATTGTTTTAAGATGTCAATCGCCATCTCCAAATGTTCTTTGCCTTTGTAGATTTGTAATCTGTGAATGCTACCATCTTGTAGTGAACGATGCTTTTGTTAAAAAACAAAAATGCCATGTTCAGTGGGTGGTATGATTTAGTCGCCGTAATGGGTGTAATAACACAGCGGACTTAACTCTCCCAGGCAGGCCGATCTTGGCAGCCTTGATGTAACGTTTTTAGGGGCGCTGGGGCGGATTTGTCTATGGTGTCTGGGTGGCGAGAGAGAGAGAATCTGACATGATCTCTTCTAAGAAGGCTGGAGCAGTCAGGGGCCATGAAGTCCTGGCCCGGAGATCTTAGCAAGCATGTGAACATGGATTATTACAGCATGGAGCCAATGAGGCTGGACGTGTGTGAGAGGCCAAGCGGGCCCTGCAGCGATTAGACTTTAAACAGCATATAATGGCCTCGGCCCTCCCCGTCTCGACCCCGTCGCTCGTGTACCCGAGAGCCATAATCCAGCGAAATGTCGGGAAAGCGCAGAGACGCACATGACGTCTCTGTAAATGTCAAGGCTGCTTAAAGATAACAGCGAGCCGGTGGTACCGCTGTACGGCGAGACAGATCACATCAGACGTTGCTCTGCACTCTGGGGTCTTCTGCTGGATCCATAATCATTACATCACATTAAGAGCGGCTTAATCTTTCGATGTTAAACCAGCAGTGATAGGACAGTTTTCTTGTCCTACAGGAATGGAAATTGCAACCTCAACACCATTGCAAATTTTATCTTTAGCAGTGCTAACCTTTAAAGGATGAGAGAATTGTCATTTAATCACCCAAACCTGTGTGATTTTTTTTATTCTGTGGGGAGAAAAAAAAGTATGTGGTGGTTGCTATTAATGCAATTGCAATAAACAGGGACTTAGGGAGGTTTTTAAGTTTCAAAAAGACCCAAAAGCACCATAAACTGTGTAACGTTTAATGTATTGTTTGAAAGCACCATCACTGTCAGAAATAAATTGCACAACTGTGCCTTCAGGGCAAGGGTGTCCAATCCTGCTCCTATAGGGACACCTCTCAGCAAAGTTAAGCGCTAGCCCCAATTAAACAAACCTGAACCATCTAATCGAGGTCTTTAGGATCACCAGAAACGTTCAGGCAGGATTGTCGGACTAAGATCTGCAGGAAAGTTTCCTTCCCGGAGCAGCTTGACACTGGGTCAGTACACTTAAAAGGACAACGTTGTAGGTTATCTACCTTAAGTACCTTAGTACTTATAATATGTATCCTAAAGGTACTACTAGGAACATTAAGGTTTAATGAAGTCCTTTTAAGAGTACCCACAAGCTGTCGTACTCCTGAAAGTATTTATTTTTTTTTTTCTGAGAGATTATATAAATTAATGTTATTAAAGAATATTTGGAAATGTAAAATGAATATTGAGAATTTCCAGTGAATAACCTTTTAAATTCTGTGTAATCTATATACAAAGCTATTTTATGGAAGAATTGGAATAATAGTAATGCAAGTAGTCAGAGTAATAGAAATGCACAGTAATGCAATTTGTACAGACTTCTTATTTTACCTTTATGGTGCTTTTTGAATCTTGTCGCCATTTGTTTTCGTTGCTGGTTTCACTTTATTTTGATGGTCCCTTTAACATATTCTGTTGATTATAAGTAACATTGCACCTACATATCTACTAAC
>JAUCMS010000079.1:3192265-3211246 GCA_032357445.1 Enteromius radiatus
TTAGTTGACATGTAGGTGCAAAGCTACTTATTGTCGACAGATTGTTCTATAAGGGACCATCAAAATAAAGTGTTACCTAGTTGCTTTGCTAAAATTCTCCTCTTATCCCCAGCAGAAGAAAGTAAGTCGTATCAGTTATGTATATCAGTTCCATATCATAATATCAGAATGAAATGTGCATGTTTAAACAAGTCAAGATTCAAGTGAGTGTTCCATGTAAGATTCAGGGTGAGTTTGAGGTTGATTCATACAGTAGATACTCTGTGTACTCTATACTGTAGTAGACGGCTGCTCAGGAGACTCTTGTGCCTGAAGTCAGCGTTTGGTTTGGCAGGAATAAATCAAGTTGTTCTCTACAGGGAACTCCTGCTGTCTGACTGAGAACCAAGGCTGCACTTAAATCACCAACATCCTTGCGCTAACAGCCAATCGCTGATTCTCCTTCACCGTAGGGATTCTAAGGATGATCTCAGCATTACGCCAGATCTGAGGACAGTTTTGGAGGTGTGAATTTACACCTCTGTCACTCCAGCTGTGTTGTTTATTTATCCCGGTTATTCAGAAAAACATGGAGACTTCTTTTACACTTAAATATTCTCGGAGGATAATCTGTAATGGATTAGCTGTGGTTCATGTGAACTCGGAGCCTTCAAGGACTTTAACTCATCTAAGTGTTTGGCTTTTCCGTCCTAACCCTGTCGAGATTCTCGCACTGCCCCATAAATCATGCTCCTAAATTGAAAGGGGGAACTGGAAAACTCACAATGACAACTTTGAAGGGAAAAAAACAGGTTAAATGGAGAAAGTGATGCTACAGCATAGCCTTTGCTATCACTGAAAGGGAGGGTTGAAAAATGTATTTCTTAAATGCAAACGCTCGCATACTCCTCCGCTTCTACTCCTCTCAGACGACTAGGGAATGCTCAAGGTCGGGACTCGGGGATGCATGTATCCATACATCTTATCAGTGCTGAGGTGAAAGCGAGGAACACGTGCTGGCAGCTCCTGTCTGCAAATAAATCTTATTGACCGTCTCAGCCATATTCTTAGACTGGGCACTGCCTGAACCCATCCACAGATATCCTCTATTCTGTCCTAAATCACTGTCATCTGAAATCCCCGCCATCGTAAAAAATGAAAGTACTGTAAGGGCCTCTCCTAAAGCTAGTGTCTGCCAGCTATATACTATGATCTTTTTTTCAAATATGTGTTTCTATTTTTCATGTATATTATCTCCAAAAGTATAAGTATATCTATCTGTCTATCTATCTATTGTTCTATCTATCTGTCCGTCCGTCCACCTGTCCTGTCTGTCGTTCTATCTATAAATCTATCCTCATTCTATCATGCTATGGTTCTGTCTAGCTATCATTCTATCTATCGTTCTGTTTCATTCCATTGTGCTATCGTTCTATCATCCTATCTATCATTCTATTGTTCTATCTGTCTGTCTATCTACTGTATTTATCACTATCATTCTGTCTATTCTAAATCTATCTATGTATTATTGTTTTATTTATTCTTGTTCTGTTTAAATGTCCGTTCATTCCTCTTTTTTTCTGTCTGTCAGTTTATCTGATAAAGTGACATTTTTAAATGTCAGTGTAGGTTTTTTTTTTTTTTTTTTTTTGCCTGCTACATGCAGTGGAGAAATTTGAGCTAGTGAGACTGTTTTGCTCTTTGTGTATATATAATTATATATTTTTAAAAATTATTATTATATTTATTTATTTATTTATTTTCAGAACGTGAAATTACCATGTCCAAATGTAAAAAGCTTTCATCTCCTTTTTTTTCTGTGGCAGGATACCATCCCAGCAGCCTGAAGTGATGAGTCAAATCTATTTTTAACCTGGAACGCGCTCTGTTATAATTTTGGACATGTGCTGAGCTTCCCCTGCTGTTTGTTAGGAAAACGGTTATCAGACACGAGGTTCACAGTTCCAGCACCTTGACAGAGTTTTGTTTTCGGTTTGTTTTTTCCCCAAATATGTTATTAGGACATAGTCAAACTTGTTATAGGTGGCATGTTATCAAGGCAAGCTGTGTCAGTGTCCAAGAGCTCATTTACTGTCTTTATTTATGGATGAAAAACACTCGACCACTGATATACACACACACCCTACACACTGTGAGCTCTGTTTTTCTGGCTTGAGTCTCCTGTTCACACACACCTGCTCCTGAGGCAGTTTGCTTTGGCGCAGTGGTCCGCAGGCTGCTGCCCAGGGGGGGATGTTGCTCAAGGTGACAGGTTGGGACAGCATAATTAAACAGTCGGAAACGGGAGCGAAGAGATGCCAGGAAGAGTGAGGGAATGAAGGGAGGGGTGTTGTTGAGCAATACGGCCTCGTGTTGAAGGCAGGTGCTTGATAAGATGAAAGAGGGATGAAACTGAGGAGAGCTGCCAACTTCTGGACAGAGAGGGAAATGGAGTGAGTGCTGCCACCTCAGGCCAAACACAACACGGAGGAGTGGATGGCAGCCAAAGGACCTCCATGCACACCCTGTGAATTTATGTCTGAACCACACGTTTGCTATCGTAGTAACGCTCCTTTTCGTTCGGGTCTGTGGTCTGAGCCGTTTCTTTGCATTAATGTATTAGCTGCTGAGGCTATGGCTTTATCCACCGTTTTATACACATCCTGTCATTCTGCCGTACGGCAGATGAATGAACTGTGGAGTGAGTAGTTGTTTGGCACCCAAGTTCATACATTATAGGTTCTCTGTGTCTTTCTTTTACTGTATATATTGGATAAGAATCGTGGATGGAACAGCGGAGGACATTCAACATTCCCAGTCAACCTGTTTCTTTTTTTTCCCCTCATGAACCCGCTGGAGTTCAAGTAACCATACTATAACTGCTTTAACAGATCACAACTCATGTGCTTTAAGATATTTGACGGAAACATAATTACCGTGAAACTCCTGTTTTGAATACTGTATTGTTTTCTCTTGAGGAATTCAGAAACTTTTGTTTTTTTGGTGAGTTTTGCTTCAAAGTTAGTTTTATGTGTGAAGTGTTTTAGACGATACATAATGTTTCAAAGCAGCTTGACAGAAGAATACAGTAGAAGCCCACATTTAGCAATATGGTTGTTTACATACTGTGGTGGAATAAATGATCAATCAGTTAAGATTTGCTGTCTACAATATATTGCTTTATGTATATTTGTATTGCTAGGGGTTTTGGGTGGTTGCTAGGGTGTCTCTAGGTGGTTGCTCAGGATTTTGGGGGTTGTCAGAGTTTCTATGTGGTTTCTATGGGTTCAGTGATTGCCAGGGTGTTGCTATGTATTGATGAGGGTTTTAGGTGGTTCTAAGAGTGTTTCTAGATGGTTGTTCTGGATTTTTGGGTGTTGTTAAGAGTATTGCTATGCAGTTTCTAGGGGGTTCAGAGATTGCCAGGGTGTTGCTGTGTATTGATGAGGGTTTTAGGTGGTTCTAAGAGTGTTTCTAGGTGGTTGCTCAGGATTTTGGGGGTTGTTAAGAGTATTGCTATGCAGTTTCTAGGGGTTTCAGTGCTTGTCAGAGTGTTACTCTGTATTGTTTGGTGTTTTGGGGGTTGTTACATTGTTGCTAGGTGGTTGGCAGAGATTTGTTGGGGTTTCCAAAGTGTTTCTGTGGTATCTAGGGGTACTGTATTGATAGTTTTTTTGGTAGTTTTAGATAGTTGCTTACAGGCCCAATTCCTGTGGTATTTCAGTCTCAAAATATGGCTAGAGTTCCTCCTTCAAAGTTTATGGGATTTTTGTTTCTGCCAGCTTTACTGAAAATCATTAATCTGATTGCTTAAAGCTAAAATATACTTTTCCTTTCAAAGCAAGCTGCAAAATGTTGTGCATTATTAATGTTTATTGTCCGAACAATGCTGGGAGAGTTTCAGAGCAAAATATAATGCTTAGAGTTACAGGTTTGTTCAAATCCCTTTGGCTTAGCGAGCACTGCTAATTAGAAAACAATACAGATTTATACAGGCTTGTTTCCTTTTTAAAGATCTCTAGGTCTTTGTTGCCACGCATGCAGCTGAGAACCGGCACATGAACGGACCCAGGGCTATTCTCAAGTCGAGCCGTCACCGCCCAATACGTGCGCTTCTGCAGATCGACAGGCCTGTGAATTGAGACGCGCTTTGACTCACGGCCTGAATTCGCGACGGGATTTTAAACTGAGCTGAATCCGTAGCACTCCCCAGTCCCCTGTGCTTGCCTTAAGCTGTGCACAGGAAAGAGAATGGAATACATATCAGCCGTTTTATCATGTGAAGCGAGAGACAAGAGCCCTCTGGATTTCTCCGAAATGTCTGATTTACGAAAGGGAAAATTGATTTTACAAATGAGCGAGGTTTTTTTTTTTTTTCTCTCTCCACCCCCCCTCCCCCTCTCTCTCTGTTTCCATTTCGCTTGGTTAGCAACTGGTTCATTGTCCACGGCACGGCTGATGTGTGTGTTATTCTGTCCCTCATTTATGATTATTGTACTTGATCTGAATACAGCTAAATAAATCTCTCAGCAAGCTCATGTTAACAGACCCCGGTCTCTGCTTTTATAGGTTTCCTCTGATTTGCAAGGATCATTTTCCCTCCACAACAGCGTCAATATTAGGTTGTTTTTGATGGAAGACTGGGAGCCCGCTGCGACCTCACATTAATCGAAGTGCAGCGGAGAATGAATCTCCATCACGATTCGGGACTCGTAGCCCTAATCGAGAGGGTAATGTATCAAAATGGAAAATAAATTAATCCTCTCTCGTGTTTGCTGGGCTTCTCGGGTTTCTTAACTGTGCGAGACGGAGACAGATGTTGCTCAGCTGAAAGAGGCCTGTTGTACCTGTGTAAAAGGATAGCCGCCAAGCGAGTCTCCCGCCATTTCATTGTGCAGTGTTGACATCAATACTGTTGATATTTTGGAAGCAATTCCTTGTGAATTACGAAAGCTTTGAGTATTTGATATGGAGAGGAGGAATGAACTGTGGTGGCGGTCAACAGTAGCAATTTTGTTTTGTTTTTCATGCTAGGTTTGTAGCCCTGTGATTCTTCTACTGTGGTACAGTACGTTCCCACACGGGACTCATCCCAAGGGGTCAAGGTTTGGCTGGTTAGCCGGGTCCAGTTAGTCTGCGGGATATTACAAGAATCTCTTGAGGGGAATATTCACTTTATTACACTTTTTATACATTTTATTAAATGTTTTTATTTTAATCATAGCCACTGAGATATATGACAATTCTAATTATAGATTCTACAATTCGTATTATAGATTTCAGCCATTTATCACACTATTTAATTTAATTTAATAATTTATTTGTGTATGTGTGTATATATATATATATATATATATATATATATAAATATATGATTTTTTATTGAAAACTAATCAAGTTTATGCTTTTAAAAATGTTTGTCAAGTCAAGTGAACATATTATCAGTGTAGATTACACTTTCTTTACACCTTACAAATAGTGAACAGTTCTTAAAATAACCACCTTTGTCATAGTGTGCGGAATATTGCAATATTCTGAAGAACCTTTTTTTCCCTTTTAAGTACCTGTAGTAAAATGGAAAGATTCCATGGATGTTAAATTTGTTCATGGAACTATAGATTCCAATAAAGAACATTCATTTTCAACAGTTTAGGCATATTCCTACAGTATAAGCACGAATGCTGTCGTAGTTTGCCGAGCTCAGGTGAGTGTAGTATAATGATATATGTGTGTGTTGGAGTAATAGCGTGTGAGATTTACACTCATGCATTCCATACATTGAACGCAAGGGCTTTCCGACTCATCTAAGACAGTCTTGCACTCTGCCGATGCTTATTTATTTATTCCCTGATGTCAGACCCCCATCCCACTACACAGCATCCTAAATCTGCTGCCTGCCATCTCAAGGTGAAAGGGATAAATTCACCTCCCCAGCTTTGGGGGTCTGCTTCCATTCACTCATCCCTGAAGAATCTTCCTTTTGCTTTGTCCCTGATGCCAGAGAGGGGTGGCGATGAGTGGGCCATGCCAGTGGGGATTGTCTTGTCTTGTTGAGATTTGGCTTGTTGAATACTGTCCTGTATTTTAAGCATCCTTCGCTGTCCTGACATGGAACATAGTTCAAGGAAGAAAGAAAACTTTTGATACATCACAGGCTTTTCTGCCATCTCCGCTTTAATTACGTTTTAATTCCTATTGTGAATTGTTTTTGTAATGGCATGTGGGACTTTTGGAAGGCTACATAGCATCAGGTTTTTTTGCATGCTTGCAGAAGTTCCCTCTTTCTCCGAACGGCACTCATCTTTTTCTCCATTTGATGCCTGTATGAATCTTTCACTAAGGAGGCAGCTTTGTGCTGATTTGAGGGAAATCACTTGAAACACACTTGCAGCATACATCACTACAGAACACTACAGAAAGCAGAAAAAGGCAAGACAACTCTTCTCATCTGCATCTTCAGCAATTCTGATGCAGTTTAATAATTTCTGATGTCATTATCAAATCATCTATCTGTGCCATTGTCTTGGAAGGAAAAGTGTGGACTTTGGAACTGTGGAGTACTCAGAAGACAACTACAGACGTCTTATCGGGTTATAAGAACAGAAAATGAGTTTAAATATAAGTGCATGTTACTTTTTATATAAGTATTAGTTTTATTTATGCAAATTATATGTATCTTAGTTTTATTAAATAATTTATTTTATATAATTATTTGTATTTTATTGTTTTAGTTAACTTTTTTTAATTTAAAAACATTAAATATTTAAAATATTAAAATGTAATACTAACATGCAAATGCACACACACACAAACACACACTCTGAAATAAACCTGAACCTGTCGATCAATTTTGAATTGGTTTCTAATCACTAATTTCTTTCAAAACGGAACGTATCCCTTGTTTGAATGAAAGAAATGAATTACAGATAAGTAGGCGGTCCTTCACTGCTACCTGGGAAGCTTCATAGTGAACTCATTTCTAATGTAGTTGTGTTTTTATGTGATCAAATCAAACGTTTCCCGCAGTCGATCCGATCACTCAGACTTAGCAGGTATAAAAAGATGGAAACCATTCTCAAGCAGACCAGCGATCTTCCTTAATTACTAATCTCCCTGTACTTTTTTTCATACGGTCAGGATGAGTTGGCATGAGTTGGCAGAGCTTCTTACTTCAAGGCAATTAAACGAGGAGCAGTTTGAGCCACTCATTTCTCTACATATTTAAATCCAAACCCAGCGCAGCTGTCCAGCCCGGCCAAGAGCAGAAGGCAGAGAACAGATCTGAAGCTAATTGGGCTAACAGCGCTGGCTCGGTGTCAGTCCCTTCTGCCCCGCTGGCTAACAGGACTCCTGATAGCCGCCCTCCAGGGAGCGCTTCACAGCTGCACTTCTTAAGAGCTCATTTCCCTAATAGCAGCCCCATTTTCCTCTCTTCCCTTATCTCTATATTGTTTCTTTTCATCTCTCGCTTTTATTCCCGTACTTTTCTCTGGTGCGTCGCCATTGGCCGCCTCGGGCAGGCCCATTCCTCAGGTATGCAGGCGCAGACCGGACCACATACATATGGCAGCGCTCAGGGAAAGTGAACATTTGATTAAAAAGAGCGAGCTTCAAATGTTCACCGTTAACGGTGCTTTATTCCAGCATGTTTGTGTTTGTATAATGAGGGGGATCTCTAAGCCCACTTCAAACTCCTCATGAGTAATTGCCGCCTTTGTTTGCGAAGCGAGTGTGGCATCTGTGCAGGATATGTTTGTTTTGGCTGGAGGCCATTTTGAAGCTCTTGTTAGTGTGCGTATTAACTAATATCTTGTTTGCGGGCTGCGTGTTTGCTTGAGCTACAGTGTATTTATATATATCTGCCTGGCTCGCTAATAGGAAAGCCATCTTGTCCCCAGGCTGTGATCATACGGAGGGCAGTGGGGTTGACTTCCACAGGGGGGCATCCTCCGCCCCCTCCATCCCACATCAAAGCATCCCCGTCTGGGAGTCAAGGCCAATGAGCCCCCACCACTTTTTCCGCCCCGCATCTGCGTACAGAACCGCTGGGCTGAGAGGAGCAATTGACTTGTGAAGGACTTCATTAAAGCCCGAGGAGACATTTCAAGTCCTTCATCTATCTGTTTTCCTCCTGCATTCCCTCCCTCCATTTGTCTCTCTGTATTCCACATCCTCTTTTCCTTTTGGCTCCTTCCTCTGCGGATTAGCCATCTCGTTTATGTGAAGAACACACATGCACACGTCTAGCTGGATACTGGTGTCTGTCTGTAGACGGTTAACCTGGTGTCGCTGGGTGTTTTGCTGTTCGGTGAAATGCAGATGAGATTCAGTTTTGAGATTGAGACACATGGCATTTTGAAAAATAAAGAAAAGTTATTCATCATAAGCATATGCTTTGTTTTATATTAATCATACACAAATTTTAAATAGTCTTTTTTTAATTTAAATTTTAAAATGGTAACAATTCAGAAGAATTAACTGTTTAAAATGTTTTCTTTCATAATAATAATAATTAGCAATAATGCTACTATGAGTGTTTGTTGTTAATATTGCTTATATTTATTGTTGTTAACAATATTGCTGCTATTTTGTTGTCTGTTAAAATGCGGTTAATATTATTGGTGTTATTATTTAACTTAAAAATTACAATTAGCAGTTTAGATTGATGTTTGTTTTTTTCATAGTTTAACATGAGCTTTAAAACAATGAAATGTTTTAATTGTAATATAAAATGCATATTTTTGTATATAAAATATAAAATGTATAGTGCCACAGCAGTGTATTGTGGGGTATTTGAATAATAATAATAATAATAATAATTTATTTGTTATTAATGATGTTTGTTCATATTTTTTGTTATTTTTAATCAGGCTATAAAATATCTAATAAAGGTTATTGTTATTATTAATAATATATTTATGACTGTTATTTTTATTAATTTATTATATTATAAATATTATTATTGTTGTTATTAATGCTGTTTAAAGATCAGTATTATTATCAGTGCTATTTACTGTTATTAATATTTGACTTTTTAATTAATACATTTTTATGTAATTATAAAAAAAAAATAGTAATATAATTTTGGCGATAGCAGGTGTTAAATTACAGCGTTAACTGAGAAAAATGCAGAGCAGAAGCATTTCAGACTTCTGGATCCCTGTCTCTGTCTGCCTCATCTCTCTTTTGCTGTCTTTTGTGTCTTATGAACATGCTTTGATCATGAGCTTTCTCTGCCGTTCCTGTCTGTCTTGAAGAGGTTTTGCCCCAGCCGCACCATCCCTCTCTAGTTCACAGTCCCAGGGAATACCTGTGAAGATTAGTGTCTGGCCTGGAAAAGGGCTCAGTCTATTTCAGTCCGGAGGGCGATGCAGGTGGGTGGCCGGCTGTGAAAACCTCACTCATGTGATGCCCTTATTTCCCACCCTTGATAATTTAGTTTCGCTCATTCCTTAATATCTTTTACGCACCTCTTTATCTTCCCTTTCCCCCCTCCAATCGTATCTTTTTCTGTTTCCAGCTCGGTCTTCTTTTGTCTAGCTTCTTCTATTGTCTCTCCCAGCCTTTGTTCTCTTCTCCTTCGTCAGCGGTTGGTGTATTCCCCTCCGTTGCTCTGTGTTCGTGCCCCCCTTTCCGAGGCCTGAGCACTGTGTGAATCTGAGCACATGAATACTTAAAGATCCCATTTTCCGCTGCTTTTCTCCGAGGTATGATCGGCATGTGCACGGTCCAGCTCGCTGATCCCCAACAATGTTAACACATGTCTGCAACAAAGAGGAGACACGTACCCCCTCCGCCCCGCCAGACCTTTCATCTCCACACCATGCTATCTGATAAAGCCACGGCTGCGGGCCTGTGTGAGCATCTCAAACCAATGGCCCTGTTTGACACTGAGATGAATCAGATCACTCTCCTCTTCCCCTATATCACTCCTCTGGCTCTCACTCTCTCTCCTCTTCAGTATGTGCTCTGGCTCAGTCATGATAGGGGGCTGAAGGGTGCATGTCATTCTGTATTTGCATCAGTGCACTTTTCACCTGCTCATATGCGTTAAGATTTGCCACTACGCACTAAGCTGCCTTGCTGCCTACTAAGGGAGCATTTTAATAGAATGGAACGTCATAAACTGGTTTGTAATACATACCAAAAAATACTCACATTAGACTTGGCTCATCTTTGAGTTTTGTGTTTGCTTGTTGCTAAGCTGATGGCATGGCATGTAATATTTGTTTATTTATTTATAATCGTAATAGAAACTGGGCTACAAGTCATTAGCCGTTCCAGAGGTTTAAACAGTTTGTTGCTTGGATTTCTTAAACTCATAAACAGTGTAGTTTATTAGGATCAACTTTGATAACTTGAGCTCAATTTCTTGTCCAAAACATGCAGTTCACACTTCCTAATTGCAGCATTGTTTGCATTTGTGTGTTTTTTTCGCTGTGTGGATATTTGTAAAGAGTAGCTAATGGGCCGTAGTTCTGCTGGAAATTCACTTGAGCGTGTTGAACATGAACAACACCCCAAAACTCTCCCGACCGACACGAAGTGCTGCCATCAACACGGGCCTGAACGCTACAGGCGATAAAGTGCCTGCCAAACAAGGCAGCCTCAAAATAACTACTCAACTCTGTCTGGGCTTAACGTCACTCCACACATATAGTTATGTGCAGATCTGCCTTTTTCTGCGGTATTACTGACAGTGTTTATGTCTATGAGATCATTACAAAATGTCCTAGATTGCAGTGATTACAGGCGATTACTAGAGACGGAACGTTTTGACGGCTAGGAATATGTGACATCCATTTTGAGGGTGTGGATTGAGCCGGGTCAGTTCGAAATCAAGCGGGAATAACGTGTTAGAAAGAGTGTTTCTCATAGTAAAGCAGAAATGTCTCTTTTTTTATTTGTTACTTCACTTTTTCACTCAGCCCTCTCTCTCTCCTGCTCAGGTTTTGGAGAAATTATGTAGACGCTGCAGCTCTCGCTGCCCTAAAATTACAATACTGTGTGATCTTTCGGGGAAATTGTGCATATAATATCAGAAAATTCAGAGCTCAGCATGTTTTCTCCGTTCCAAGGCGCTGTAAAACGCTCGCTGGCTTTGTTTCTTCCTGATTTTACTCTTCCCGCTCTTTTAAAATCTCAAGTAAAAGAGGACAGAGATCGAAATCGAGAAAATGGAGCCGTAAAAAAACGAGTCCCGCAGGACTCTTCAGTCAACCCTTCATTTAAATACCATGCTGTGTTTTTTAACTTTAATTGCTCTTGTATTGCCAATTTTTTTTTTTTTTCAGCTATAATCTCTGCTTAACAAAACGGATTTCACAAAAAAGGCACAGGGAAGAAAAAAAACGCAGCCTTTTCACTTGATTATACGTTCCCGTGCCAAGCAATTATCGTCCTTAAATATCTATTCTTTAAAAAGGGAAGGAAAAAAGAAAGATTGACTTAAAGAGAGCAGTGACTGAAAAAAACTGAAGAGCAAAGTAGAACTGACAGGCAATCATTTTACAAAGAAATGATCCCAGCAAACGAAAAGGCTTTTTTTCCCCAAGAGATATTCAATTATCAGACATTTGCAGCAAGGGTGCCTATGGGTCATTTCAGTTAAGCAGTTAAACATTTTCATGTCTCCATCATACGTGACTTAATATACTGGATAAAATATTAAACTCTCTGATTTTAAAGACCGAAATGGTTTTACAGAGTTTCTTTCATCCTAATTAAATGAACATGGGGTGAATTTTAAATGATTTGACTACTCTGGTTTGAGCAGAGTTGCACTGCCAGAGTGAAAAACTGAAGATATATTCCAGGGTGTTTGTATTGTTCCTTCTCTAATCAAAGTGTTTCAATTAAAACTTGCTTTCTTTGGAGTTTAGTTTTAATTAGTAAACACTGGATCATTTTTCCAGTCTTGACCTTCCACCCATTTTTCCTTTGCGTTTCGGTCATCTTGCCATTTCTGCATCTGATTAAACAAGAAATCAGACACACAGATGCACTGGATAACACATTTGAGAGTCTGTTTGATGTGAAAAGATGTGTTGAAGGCTGTGTGTAGGGTTTGTGTTTTATAAAGCAGTTCTTTAATTTGATTGGACAAGCGGCGTTCCATAACGGCGCTGTAACCATTCGCTGTTTATATCAGTCTCGTATGTTTGCCTGGTTTTTCTATCTTTGTGTCAAGTGCTTCTCTTTGCTTGCTCTCAAAAGTTGAGATTCTTGCGAAGGCTTCATCTTTGACCCCAAGACCATGTCTGGTCCCTTTAGTTCCTCTCCTCTTCTCTTCTCTTCTCTCCCAGCACTGACTCTGAATCATTTATACGGTGCCCTTGGACGTCTGACCCATTTCCTGGCTCCACTGTGTACCCGCCATTTCAGCTTTTCAATCCCAGTGTCTGGAACTTTCTGGAACACTATCTCACTAAAAGCTTTCAGCAGGCGGCGTATAATTCTCAGATTCGCACTTTGAGTCTTAAGCTCTTACCCGCTGTGTGTGTCTGTGTAGGCTTACTTTGCTAAACGTATAAGTTTATATTTAAAGGTTTTGTTTACATGATATATGTGCGTGGACTGTGTACATTTATTGTGAATGTATAAATACACACAAATGCATGTATATATTTAAATAAAATATGTTATGTTTATATGTTAAATACATTTATATAGAATAAAATGTAAATATATTATAAATAATAATAATAAATATACACAGTACACAAACATATATTACATAAACAAAATCTTTTATTTTGGATGTGATTAATCTCAATTAATTGCCCAGATTTTATCTATAATTTTATCTTTCCTTATTTTTTTTTTATTGGACCACATTGGATGTATGTGTGTGTGTGTGTGTGTGTGACAAGGACACTTTAAATTAATAAAAAGTAAATCTAAAGACACATATTATTTAAAAAAAAAAAAAAAAATATATATATATATATATATATATATATATATATACACACACACACACACAGACACACTGTATATACTGTATATAATTCAAATAAATGTTGTTCATCAGAACTTCATCAAAGTATCCTGAAAAAAATGTCCACTAATATGAATAACCTGATTAATAAGTAGTTTATTTATCATTTGTGTCTTGAGTTAATTACGTGACACTGAAGACTGAGTAATAATGCTGTAATTCAGCATTGTCTTTACAGTAAAAAATACATTTTATTATTCTAGAAACTACTTTTTAAATTGTAACAATATTAAAACGGTGTACTGTATTTTTATTAATTTTTGAGTTTGTGAGCATAAGAAACTGTTTACCTTTTTTGACCTATTTGAACATTTTACCAATATTCAAAGTAATAATTCAAATGATTGTATGGTTTTGTCATATTTTTCAGTAAAATTCAACACTGAGAAAGTTTCTCTACAGCTGTCATCTGGACTGTCAAAACTTATGAAAAAAGACAAGCTCATGTGTCCTACTAAAGAAAAAAGAAGCTGTTCACAGAGTCTGCTTTTTACCCACAATTTTGATTGTTTTAAAAGATTTAAAGTTATTATAATAACTAAGTGTTTATTCGTTAGCGTGCGAGTGTGTGTGTGTTTGTAGGGGAGAGAAAATGATTGACGGGGCAGTCATGGCAGTGTGCTGGCTTAGCCTGAAGTTGTCCATATTTTCGACAGGAAATGGCTCTCACGGTATCAGACACTTGAATCTTGCTCGTTAAAATCTACCTCCTATTACTGAGGAAAACCTCTCTCCCTCTCTCTCTCTCTCTCTTTCTTTCTCTCCTTACCCGTTCTCTCTTTTGCCCCCCTTATTTTTGTGGAGAACTTTTGCTGGTTAGATTGACAGGTGAGCCACAGTTACAGTGCAGGCCTCCTGTCACAAGTCACTCTGTAGCTGTCTCCATACCAGCATCTGTCAGAGGCGCTCAGCTCCTTCAGCAGATTAACATCGCTGACATGGAGAGGGGGATACGGGGGTAAGAAGGGAAAAAAGAGAGCAGGGGAATGTGGAAAAGATTAGCCGGGATGGCTAGAGGTGGGAAAGGCTGATATGTGCTCTCTGTCTTGTCATCTGTTTCAGCTGGAGTGGAGTGAGGGAGTCTGAGCTGTCTTGTCTTTTCTCCTTTTCTCAATCCCTCTCTCTCTCTTTTCACTTGTGTGGTCCGAGTATTTTCCTCCCCAGGAGCTGCTCGCCCTCTTAAAGTTCCTCTGAGTGGCTCTAAAGATGAAGCTTGTGATAGCGAACATCAGCAGGAAGAGAGTGGAGAGACTTACCTCTGCTCCGCTTTTGTTCTGCCTCAAGGAAAAGGAGAAAAAAAAACCCTGAAAAAGTTCTGTGGTGCTTATGGGACTTTCTTGCTTTTAAGCGAACATCTTGAACGCTTCAGAGAGAGCTGAAAAAAAAAGCTTGACTTTGAAACCTCACACGCCCAGGTGTGTCAAAGGCTCACTTTGAAAGCTGAATCGATCACTTTACCTTTGTCTCTCGGTCTTGCGCCCCAAAAGCATTTTTTTTTCCACCTCGTTTTTTATTTTTAAACTTCAAAGCGGGACCCAGCCTCGCCGTCTCCCTCCCTCTTCGCTGCCCTGTGCTCGCCGGGCCGAAGGAGGCCCAGAAGCTGCGTCTGAAGTGTTAGGTAGAGATGAGATCCAGACCCTCACTCCCCACTGTAAATCGCTCCATGGCTGGTACACCCTGCTGGGCCCAGAAATATGGGCCTCAGGGGCCCTGCTCCATTCAGCACCAGGTCCCCAAAACCTGTGGTATTTGAGTCGTAAATATTTGAGTGTGTGGTTGCATGTCTGTTTTTGCATGTAGTTCTTGATGAGAAGTTCCTTTTGAAGTAATAATTAGAACTGATTTTTGGTTGATGTGATAAATTTTTTTTAATAATAATAATAATTCCTTACATTTATATAGCGCTTTTAACTCTGTATATAATAACTGATGGAAAATATTATTTTACTGTGTTTAGAATAATATATCTAATATGATCCATTTTTTTATTTTTTGGAGTTGTGATGTTGGAAACTCAAATTCATTAACAAATGACCTCCCACATTCACGTGTAGCATAGTGACACCTATTTAGGATTCAGTAGATTGGCCCTTCCAGTAATACTAGAGTAATGTGAAATTAGCATAGATAAGTTTTTTTCTTAATGCAGGGAGAATGATCACAATCTGTAAAATGAGAAAATATCAAATAAACGTGGTGGATAATGGTCATTTTTGGCTAATTAATATATATATATATAATGTGTGTGTGTGTGTGTGTGTACAGTATGAAGAGTTTATTTGCAAAATATAAATCATGCCTTTTATTATGTAACCTAATAATATTATAATAATATATTTATA
The DNA here is from genome assembly GCA_032357445.1 of Enteromius radiatus. Lineage (NCBI taxonomy): Eukaryota > Metazoa > Chordata > Actinopteri > Cypriniformes > Cyprinidae > Enteromius > Enteromius radiatus. Next base: position 3,207,587 of record JAUCMS010000079.1, read on the forward strand.
ATCAGTCAATGCTGTTTTTGGGTCTGTATACTCCTAGTCATTTCATGCATTTCATAAATATCAGATTGTGAAAAGACCAGGAGTAAAAATGCTTGTTGAAATGCTTTCGAGGCAGATTTAAATTCAGGAGGTGATCTGGCATTCTAGACAAAAGTGTAAATGCATCTAGCTGTTGATACCATATGTTAATTTCACTCATTCCAAATGTAAAAAAAGAAACTTGTGAGAGTGTCATAGGCGGATGTAACAGCACTAATACAGCATGCATCGCTGCAGATGAGTAGCGGAGTATCTGGTCAGCAAGCCAACATGCAAACTACTGCAAATCAAACTTAAAAGACACATGATCATCTTCATTTAAAAATAGTAAGATTAACCTATCTTTGCAGTGCCCATGCTAAGTTGATCTTAAAATTAGCTGATAATGAATAACATTTCTGTTGCTTTTGTTGATGTGAACCCTGTTAAAATATGCATGTAGCATGAGAACTGAAGATTGGAATTATTGACACATTTATATTTATGTGGCCAGGTATAAATGGACCTGTTTGAACAAAGCCAGTCAGAGAAAACACATGACATGAGCAGGTGTAAACAGGTTAGGAGAGGTCCTCCATTTTACAAATTTGAACCATTAGCTTAAAGTGCCCCTATTGTGGGTTGTGAAAGGTTAATATTTTAGCTTTGGGGGTCCTAAACAACAGGTTGACATGCATTATTCTAATGTTTCATTTTGACGTCGACATGAAACGGCTTGGGACTCGCTTTTATAAACGACTCGTTTCAATGATTTAGTTGACTCTTTCTTTTGAGAGACAACAATACAAAATACGAAACTTTGCAGGATGTTTCCATTCACTTAGAGTTGTGTTGCACGCTGCATGAAAGCTCATTTTCAAAAATAGGGCACTTTAAAAATAAAGCCTTTCGTATCTACTTCGGTGGTGGTCCTCACATTCACTCTTGTCCAATTTCAGCACTTAAGTCGAGCAACCGCACGTTATTGACCCCTGAATGACAGTGTCACGCCGGCTGTCCCAGGGGGACGTCTGGTGACAGGAATGTGCTTAAGACTGTCTGAGGACGTCCTCCGTGTGACATTGATTGACGAGACGCTGTTCTGCCTCATTCTGTGCCGACGCTTCACCAACACCTCTGATTTCTATCCGTCTTTGTGTCCTTTTATCACCCGCTCTGCTCTTTTTCTTTCTCCGGTCTGGTTAGCAGCAGAGTGTCAAGACCAGTTGCTTCTGTTTATTCCTGTTTTGTTTGTTTGACACTCTGCTCGCTCTTTCTTGCTTTCATTCATTTCCCCCCATATACAAATTTCAATGCACACACACACACACACACACAAAAAGGAGATCAAAACACAGCTTTGTCTTGGTGAGAACATAGAAGCAGATTATGCAGTGTCATGAGTAGTGGACTCAATCAGGCAGATGTGGTGTGTGTGTGTGTGTGTGTGTGTGTAAGCAGGATCGCAGTCGTCTCAACAATAGGCTCTGACACCCAGGTGATTAGCAGGCATTATGGTTTGCTGGAGGGGTTGAGGTGGGAGATTTGAGGGGGGTTTGGGCTCTCATTAATCTCTGTCTGTCACGGGTGCCCCTCCACACCCAGCCTGTCCGTCACACTCCGCCGTGGCCTCTTTCTGTGTTTTTCTTTGGATAGTTAAAGAATTACATGCACACACACAAAGTGAACCACACCTATGAGGGTTCTGCGTCTATCGCCCCGTCTCTGGGGGCATATGAGTAATCACTGTACATTTTCTGCCTGCGTTTCCTCTGTCGTCTTATCTGCAGCGAACACGACTGCCACTGGTGTGTATTTTTCCTTCTCTTAAAGAGCATCATGGAAAGATTTACATTGTGGTTGGTTATTTTGTTATAGTGGTGTTCGCTTGCACGCACTTGGGGATTTGAACATAACCCTAATGCTAAGTAATACACTTTGGCAAGGAAGTCTTCATGCTCTGTTTGCGGTGCGAATGTGAATGATGCCTCAAATCATGCGGCTTAATAAGGAGAGGTGTGCTGCTAATTTTCTAGAATATTAGATTTATGGGCAAATGAGGAAAAATAACATATCTATAGTTTAATATATCCATTTTTAATATATGTTTTTATTAGTGGTGTCAAACGACTAATCATGATTAACTGTATCCAAAATAAAAGTGTGTGTGTGTATTTATGTATATATAAATACAAATGCATGCATGTATATTTTAGGAAATATTTAATATGTTTATATATTAAATATATTTAGACATTATATGACTATACATGTAAATATTTTTTTTAAATATATACTGTATGTGTGTGCTTTTACATATACGTAATAAAAATACACAGTACATAAACATGTATTATGTAAACAATAATGTTTTATTTTGGATGCAATTATTCATGATTACTTGTTTGACAACACTTCTTATATATTAAAATTATTTATATAATATATTGATTTTAACAGTAATGGAGGGATGTTCAAACTGATAAATTATTTTTAACTATATTTAAAAAACCAAAAAAGATTAAAAAAATTATTTAAAAACATTTTCTGAAGCTATTTATTTATTTTGATTATATAAATCCCACAGATGTAAAAGGCATAGTTTAGCCCAAATATTAAAAGTATTTAAAAAAAATATTCATATAAAAATGTCTGAGAATTAGGGTAGTTAACTAGCATTTATCATTTAGCATATATTTACAGTGAGGTCAATACGTATTTGATCACCCTGTGATTTTTGCAAGTACTCTTACTTAGAAATCATGGAGGGGTCAACAACAATAACAATTTAACAATTTATTTGGGAATTACTGTGTCAAATAAGCATTTGATCACTTGCGTCAAAACATTTTAATATTTGGTACAGAAGCCTTTGTTAACAATTACAGAGGTCAAACGGTTCCTGTAGTTCTTCAGCAGGTTTGCACACACTGCAGGAGGGATTTTGGCCCACTCCTCCATATAGATCTTCTCTAGATCTGTCAGGTTTCGGGGCTGTCGCGGAGCAACACAGAGTTTCAACTCCCTCCAAAGATTTTTGATTGGATTTAGGTCTTGGTTTTCCTGGCTGTGTGTTTTGGGTCATTGTCATGTTGGAAGACCCAGCCATGACCCATCTTTAATGCTCTGACTGAGGGAAGGAGGTTTTTGCCCAATATGTCACAATATATGGCCTCGTTCATCCTCTCCTTAATACAATGTAGTCGCCCTGCCCCCTGTGCAGAAAAACACCTCCAGAGTATGATGCTTCCAGCCCCAAGCTTCACTGTGGGTATGGTATTATTGGGATGATACTCATCATTCTTCTTCCTACAAACACAGCGAATGGAGTTAAGACCAAAAGGTTCTACTTTGGTCTCATGTGACCACAGGACTTTCTCCCATAACTCCTCTGGGTCATCCAGATGGTCCCTGGCAAACTTCTGAAAGGATGGAAATCATATTTCTATTCTTCTAAACTGCATTTCTTCTCCGGGAAGGCCACGCCAAGGAGATTCTCGCAGAGAACCCACGGGGCACCTGACTGACCCCCACCCAGTTTACGACCTCCCTTCCACTCCCTTCGCCACCCCCTGCAGTCACAGCAGCTAATCAAAGAAGGGACACCGAGAAAACTACCAAACCCAAAATACCATATCTCGG
>JAUCMS010000079.1:3211346-3223870 GCA_032357445.1 Enteromius radiatus
AGGTTTGCACACACTGCAGGAGGGATTTTGGCCCACTCCTCCATACAGATCTTCTCTAGATCTGTCAGGTTTTGGGGCTGTCGCTGAGCAACACAGAGTTTCCCTCCAAAGGTTTTCAATTGGATTTAAAAGGAGGTTTTTACCCAATATGTCACAATACATTCCCCCCGTTCATCCTCTCCTTAATACAGTGCAGTAGTTCTGTCCCCTGTGCAGAAAAACACCCCCCAGAGCATGATGCTTCCAGCCCCAAGCTGCACCAAAAAGTTCTACTTTGGTCTCATCTGGCCACAGGACTTTCTCCCATAACTCCTCTGTATCACCCAGATGGTCCCTGGCAAGCTTCAGACGGGCCCAGACATGGGCTGACTTAAGCAGGGGAACCTTCCGTGCGATGCATTTTAAACCATGACGTCTTAGTGTATTACTGATAGTAGCCTTGGAAACGATGGACTATTTAAAAGCAAAATAAGGAGTCTTTGAGGGTCAGAAATCTGGCAGATAAGCAAGTGATCAAATACTTATTTGACACAGTAAATTGTTAAAAAAATCATACAATGTGATTTCCGGATATTTCTTTTTAGATTCTGTCTCTCACAGTGGAAATGCACCTGTGCTGAAAATTGTAGACCTCTCCATGATTTCTAAGTAAGAGAACTTGCAAAATCACAGGGTGATCAAATAAACGGTGACCATTTTTGTAAACCACTATATTTTTTTAAAAACCAGTTTAACGTTAAAACTAGCGCGAGAACACTAGTGACTTCTTTAATTCTCCTCCTAACCCTTGAGTCATTCACACGCTCTCACACACATGTATGTGGAAGTAAAAAGACCTGTATGTAAAGCGGGTGTCATAGAGCAGTGGAAGGGTCCAGACCGCTCCCTGCCGAGAGGTGAAACTCGACTCCCAGTGCTACGTACTGTACGGCCTGCCCGTCTCGTACTCCGAGACCTCACCAGCACGGCATGCTGGGTAAGACGCAGAGCGGCTAACGTAGCTTGTCAGCGCTGGCAAGGGTAAAAAGCAAAGGCCGGAGATGGATGTAGGCAAAGAAGGGGAGGCTTTTTTTTTCTTCCTCAGGCAGACACAAAGTATGTTTTACACAGTGGCTTTTGCATCCACTAAATGTGAGTGTGTGTGCATGTCTGTGTGTATATTTGAGAGAGTGTGGAAGAGTGTGTTTTGTCAGCTCTTACAGGCACAGCTGGGACTTGTTAGGGGCCCAGGAAACTGAGGTTTGTGGAGCAGGAGGAATAGCTGGGCTAAGGGGGGCCGTGACAGGCCCGTTCTGAAGAGCTTTCCGGCTCTGACTAGCCAGAGCGGCCCATTCTTAATGGATACGTACACGAGACCTCCACGGTCAAAGTCACAACCCATTATCTGCTTCGCAGGTGAAGCCTAGTGGTACTTATTTCTCCATTTGTAGATGAGGGTCAAGTATCTCTTCCCCCTCTTTGGCTCGCCGACATCTCATCGTGGTTAAAAAAGATGCCCCACCGAACTTCAGCTGTCAGGTTGTATGTAAACACACAAGCGGTAGGACTCATGGGACGTTTTAGCCATCAGTAGAGGCGTATGGCTCTCGTGACTGATGCCGTGCAGCCACATCTGGCTTGTTTGATGGACGTCTCGAGCGTGAAGTGGTGGAATACCAAGGGGGTAGATTTGGTTGGTAATTTGAGGCCCGCCTGACCTCTTTCTGCCCCCTTTAGCACTCCGAATGTCTCTGTGTGAATTGTCCGTCCATCATAATGCATTATGAATCAGATCACACAGTCTTGCAGAAGGCTAAATCACGTGCACGGCAGTCTGAGAGAGACGATCGGGACCCAGAGGGGATATCATGCACTATAAAGTGCTACTCGGGGACTCGATGGAGAAATCCGACAGATTGCTGCGAAACAAGCCAAGGTTTAATGCGATTCATTTCGTAAACGCCCAGCTGATGTAGTTTTTTTTTTTTTTTTCCTTCCCCTCGGCGTGTTTATAATATTGAATAATTTAAGGCTTTTGTGAGCTCTGACATGCTTTAAATCCTTCTCTCTGAGCGGGTGAGAAACGCAGCTCGCTGTCGATTGCTCAGCGCTAACACAAGTGCAGTGGGACACGTTAAAACCTCGGCTTTCCAGAGTTAAGCCTTTAGACTGAAACCCGGCCCTAATTAAAGGAATAAAATAAACAGCAGAAAGGCAAATAATAACATCATAAAGTGGTGTTACAAGAGCTGGCACGGGCCGCGCTGGCGTAGTCCAGGTCCGACCTGTTAAAAAGGGGGCAGGCCGCGGTGGGCGACCGAGCCGGGCGTTTATTGGCATCTGTAATGTGGTCCATCAGACTGGTGCCAAGTGCTGTGTCTCCATCCTGTACCACCCCGAATGCCATGGCAGCTTTACAGCCGCTAACATGGTATGATTGTCTGCCTCCCAGAATGCTTTTGGGAGTGGACTGAACCTAAATCTCTTGTAAAGTGCGGGAAATGGTCCTCCTCCCTCCTCCCCTAATGGTGAGTTCTAGTGTTCGAGAAAGACTTGTGTATATGTGTATATGTATTCATTAATTAGTTAAATAATTTAGGTATAATTTTATTAATTAATCTATTTTATTTACTTATTTATTTATTTGTTTGTTTGTTTTTATTATACGTTCCTACAGGGTAAAAGCATAGTTTAGGCCATATACTGTATATATATATATATATATAATTTTTTTTTCAATTAATTCCTTTATTTAGTTTACCTAAAATGTCTGATAATTATGCCATTTGTTTGTTTGTTAATTTTTTGTGGTGATATAAGTTCTCACAAACTATAATAACCAAAAATAAAATATTAAATAATAACATTAATGTTAAAAATAGTAATAAAATATAAAAATAAAATATTTCGAAAGATGTCTAGGAATTTGGCTAGTTGTGGTGTCTGAGAATGAGGGTAGTTGTTGTTGTCATTAACATTTCATTTCATTTAATTGTTTCGTGCTTTAATTTCCATAAGTTAATGGGGTAAGTTAATATTTCTGAAAATAAGAGAGTGTCCCCAACTGACTTTCTGTACAAACAGTTAAGAAATTCTCATATTTTGTGTCCTTTAGAAGAAAGCAAGCCATACTGGACCGCCCTGAGGGTAAATAAATCATGACAGAGCTTTCATTTTTGGGTGAATTATCCCTTTAAAACACAAAGCAATGGAAAAAAAATCTGAGCTGTAATTACATACTATTTTGATTTTTAGGCATTTTTATTACTTTTTGATTTAGAAAGGCAAATTAATGTGCGATGAAGGAGTGCGCGAGGGCGGTTTGGCGATTATATTCAAAGTGGCGTATTTCAAGGGCGCATTTTAAGACACTTCAAAGCTTCAGGAGTGGCGTCGAAGCGGCTCCAGACACAGCAGGCTACTGTACCTTTGGAAAATTGGCTGAAATCAAACATTTTGACAAACAATGATCCTCGCTGCGGTGATTTACGGCACAGATATAGAAAGTATTTGGAAGGCCGCCGCAGCACCTCAGCAGACGTCTTAGAAGTCTGTTGTTATCCGATTCGTATCGCTGAGAAAACACACGCCGGTGTTTGCCTTTGACTGGGAGCCATTAGAAGTATCAGAGCGCCCATCATTGGGTCAGATAAAGAAAGGGCCTGAAAAAGGGGGCTATTATGATTTAAAGGGTGAGTTTTCCCCCTGTTGTAAAGCAGAACGCAGGCCGCTACAGGTCCTGTTTTAGGGGATCAAGGGGATTCAATTGCTGGGGTGATAAAGGGCTTTTAAGTGTTTTTTGAAGCTGCTCGGCTCAGAGGTGGCTTGGCCCCGTTTATCAGGGCTGCTGAGCGGAGCTGCCACGGGTCGCTCGGTCTGAGCGCGCTCCAGACCATCTGTTCAGCCTCACTCTGTGTCGCCACACGGGTGACATCATGACATGCGGTCTGGTGAGCGGAAAAATTCCTCCTGTCCACCGTCGGTAGAGGCCGGACAGCTGTAGCCCCCTCAAAGAGGAGAGCGAGAAAACAGAGGGTGGGGAAAGAAAACAAGTGGAAGAGGGAGAGAAAAGAAGCCGTCAGCGAGGGCCTGGCAGGTGTGGTGGTTTTGCTCTGTCATCACGGGCCTGACTGTTTGAACCTTCGTGGCTGGATCTGGAGGGGATTACGACTGTGGCTCTGAGGTTAAGCTCTCCTGGCATTCTCACCAATGCCTGATTACCCTGATGCTTTTCCTTGTCATTTTCCTAATCAGTTACTCTTGTCTTTCACTCTGGAATCATCCGTCTCTTGTGACTTGGATGCATGGCAGATAGAAATGGGGGCTGATGTGCAGTTTAAGGGATTGTTCCTCCAAAACCAAAAACTCTACATGCAAACTGGATTATGTTGTCCCTGACATACAGCTTAATTTTTGACCGGTGCAACACAAAAGGGATCATTTATAAATTAAGAAATGTATAATATTAAGAAATATTTTGAGGTCTGTATTTTTTTTTTTGTTTGTTTCATTATGTCTCATACTCATCTAGTCTATATCTAAACTGCAAATATTTAAAAATATATTAATGTACAGTATTCCTATGATGGCAAAGTTGAAATTTTCAGCATCCCATTTAATTAGATTTTTTTCTTTACTAATAATTTACATTTTGCATATAAAATATGTCATTTGTAAAACTAAAATATGTGCCTATTTATGGCAGACAGGTTAACGAGGGTTTGAGAAGGTGGGAGCAGGGTGGTCTTGGTCGAGAGAGACGAATTACACCCACAGATGAGTTAAACTCATGGGGGGCTCATTGAGAGAGAGAGATCTGAAAGACTGCCATCTCTACTCAAATGACCAACCCTGGCAGAAATATCACCAGCCCCTGTGGAGCCGCTCTTCTTTAGACAACAGCCGAGCTTATCAGGGTCTCAGGTAGTTGAAGTCATGGAGGCGGGTTTGGCTTTTGGGTTGAGGATGGCTCTGGCCTGGTAGCTGTGGGTCTGGAGTTGTTTTATTGCATTCAGTGTGGTGGTGTGTGGTGTTGGTAATTGGGCTGTGGCCAGTGGGGGGGTTGAGGGTACTTCATTTTGGTCTGTGGTAGCCTCACTCCATACACCCCTTCTGTCTTTGTCGATCCAATAAATGGCCCCATTTATGAAACCACCTTTTCATCCATCCACCATATGACGTAACCTTACCCTTAAACTAGCTTCCCGCCAACCGGCTTTGGTCTGATAGGTCTTTTTTTATCTACGAGAGCGGAAAAAACTCGCTGTGTCTGTGCTGCGGTACGACCGAGTTGAATGTGTGTGTGTTATAAAGATGACCACACACGACTCTTGGGTTCCTGGGTTCCCCACAGGCGGAGTTGTCCTGCCAGGCCTGTTTGTGGAGAAACTTCTGGAAGTTGTCCTTCAATAGGAGGCCCTGAATTTGTTACAGACCACCTTCTCCCCGGACTCCGACCTGAGAAACAGACAGTGCAGTTTGTCTGCACTGAGCCACGTTTAATGTAGGTAAGATTTACAGTGACCGACCTTGGGATGAACATTTCCTTCCTTCCTTAAACACGGAGAGGCATGGAAACATGCAACGCTGAGTGGCGGTATCTGTCGCTGATGCTCTGCTGACTGCAGTTTATGGCACACAGGATGATTTTAAAGATAGTGGAAGCCATAAAGAGTAACTTTGCACTGACAGCAGTAAATGTATGCTGTATATACATTACCAAAAGTTTGGGGTTGGTTAGATGTAAATTATTATTATAAAATTTTTTTTTTTTTTTGAAGGAAAATATTATGCTCAGCAAAGCTGCATTTATTCGATTAAATAAAATATTATTTTCAGATTTGTCATTTTAGTCATTATTTCTTTTGTAATATTATAAATGTAATTATTGTTTTGTAAATATTAAATTATTTTGTGATGTTAAAATACATTTTGTAGTACCTTTGATCAATGTAATTCATCTTTGCTGAGTTAAAGTATGGAGTATTAAAGTAAACTTTTTTTTTTAAATAAATTAAATAAATTAAATAAGTAAATTAATTTTGTAATATTTTGCAATCACTGTAACTTTTGTTCAATTCAACTTCAATATTTGCTGAATAAAAGTATGAAATATATATATAAAAAAAGTATTTTTAAAAAAATGACACAAGTAGTTGTTTTTAATGGAAAAACAGTGGCATAATATCTGTAAATATGCCATATTTATGTCTGTGCCTATATCTATATATATTTCATTTCAGAGATTTGTGGACAATAAATTATTATTATTATTTTTTTTACATTTTTGCAGGTTTTTATTATATAGAGCTGTATTCATTACTGTAATTCTCTCATTTGGTAATTTAATCATAGTTGCTAAATTCATAAAGGCTATTTTATTTAATATTCCCCCAGTAGAACGTCTTGCATCAAATAGAAAGATCTTTAACAAATACGTGACACCATCTTTCTACAAAGAGATTTAGTCATCTGATTTATTCTCATCTACTGGCGAAAAATCATACACGGTTCGTGGGTCAGGCCCATCATGTCATCCTCCTCGTATCTGAGGAGATCCTTCTAGAAACCTCCACCAAACACGTAACGAAACAACAGAGAGTCTTCACCCGCGGAGATAATTCATCCGCTGTGTCACGGCCACATTAGTCACAATGAAAAACCATGAACTGTCCAGAAGCTGCAGAACATATCTGGATAATCCACGCTTGCGTTTTAAAACCATCTACATTGCAGACATGTCACGGGGGAGAACACGGAATATGTCTTGAAGCTGCAGCGACCGGGCCGTTGCAGCGAGAGCCAGGCTTTAGGGCCGTATGTCACATTGACAAGCGTAATCCCTCGTTTGGTGTCCAGTGGTAAGCCTCAGCGTTCCCTCGGCTCTCCGTCTCTTCTGCTTAGTCTGAGCGCATCCTTCTCCCGTGATTCCATCTGTTTTAATAATGCTTTCCGCAGGTGCCACTCCTTGACGAGCTTCATTTCCCAGAAAGCAAGCTCTGCCCTCCTCCTTGGTTTTGTTTAGAGGCCCCAGCTGCGTTGCTCGCGTTTCCCAGGTAACAGGGCTTTGGAGTGGACTCCGGTGGGCCGCTGCGTTTTCCCGGTCACGCTCTGTGTAGCGTGTCTGAAGTGGTCATGGCTTGACCGGCTTTTCCCATCTCCCACCACCTGCTCCGGCTGTCTGTCACTGTGCGTGTCTATCTAACTAGGGTCTGGTTTTGTTTGTTGGACATCTTCCTGGCACAAGGATTTGGTGGATAAAGTTTGCGAGTGTAAATACAGGATGCTGTGAAGTACAGTATGTTTACTTCACTCTTTAACTCTTCCCCCCTCCTGTGGTTCAAGGATGCACAGTACAGTATGGAAAGCTTTCCAGAAATGTTTCAGTCAGATGATTGGTGAACTCAAAACAAAGTATGTTTCTCAATATGATCTCAGTATTTGCATCAGTTTATTTTATTTTCTGTTTTACTTTTTTTTAATAATCTGCTTGTCTTTCTCAGTCTTCATTGATTGATTAATTCATTCACTCACTCACTTATTCACTCATTTACTGTATGTGTTCATATGATTCAATTCTCTTCAGGATTCAGTAACTGCATTGACATTTTTTCTTGATTTTTTTTTATTTTATACCATTGTTTTATACCTTTATTTACTCTAGATATCAGTATCTGCAGATTTAATTAAATTATTTATTTTTTTATTGTCTGTGTCTATACTGTAGATATCAGTATCTGCCCATTCTTATTTTATTTTATTTTTATATTTTAAAAAAATCATATTTATTTTACAATTATATTTAGATTACACAATTTATTTTATAAATTTGTATTTATTTTTATATTAAAATAAAATGTTCCCATAGTGGTTTAATTAAATTATTTTACCTTTTTTATTTTATTTAAATGTATTTGATTCCACTTGCATTTTGCTTTTTTATTTTTGTTATAAGCCATTTTTAATTTTTTTTGTTTTTTTTTTTACTGTATTGCAGCTAAAAGTTTGAAAAGAACACTTTGAACACATTGCCTTTATTCTCAGATTTTGTTGTCACATCTATGAACAATGCATTTTTACCTGCTTGATCAGAGAGGGTCTGATTCAGCAATGATCTGTGTAGTGCAATATGACTCATAAATAATTTGGCCTGTTTTTACTGTTAAATGCATATATCTGCTTTAACTTTAGGAGTACACAAACATGCACGTATATATGACCTCAGAGCTAACACACACAGACTAAAAGCCACTAAACTGTAATTCTGATTGCATGGGATCTTTAAGAAAATGTTTATGAAATCTGAAATTTATAGACCATGATGGTAAATTCCAAAAACTCGACATCAACTCTGCGCAAAGTTCAGCAAGAGTTACGTTCTCCTCTCAGGGTTTAGAGATTACTGTGCTCTCTCCGGCTGATGTGATCCAGATGGCTGGGTGCTGTCAGTCCAGGCGTGTGTATGTTCCCAGAGGAGGCTGGGCCAGAGGAGATAGGCAGGGGAGAGCGGTGTGTTTGTGTTTGGTTCAGGGATGTGCTGGCCACCCTTTCGCTGTGCTGCTATCAGCACTAATTAAGCTGGGTCTGTCAGCCTTCAGAGCCACTGATAAGAGCAGGAGTGCTATTGAAGAGAAGGGGTCAGCATGTGTGTGTCTCATTTCCACATATTTTTTTCCTCAGTCATTGTTTACAGAACTCCGTCATCTCTTTTTGTAGTGATAGAACAATATATTGATTAGTTAGATCAAATATTTTGTCATTTTTTTAGATTTATATCATCGCTCTGGATCATATTTGTTGAATGAAATCCAGTGCTTGTTTCTTGCAAAAACAGTGCCTTCCTGCTTAAGCACACCTCGCTTTCTCACAAAATATGATGCATTGTGAAGCATTTTCAACCTCCACTGCTTTGCAGATTGCAAGTTAAATTATGCATTTTAAAACTACTTTACAAAACTTTTGGCATTTGACTGCATTTGTTATTTCGAAAAGTGCTCATTTTATATACACTCTCAGAAATAGGTGCCACAGCTGTCACTGGGGTGCTAACTTTTTAAAAAGGATGCTTTTGTATCTATTAGGTAATATGTACTTTTAAGGTACCAAAAAGGACACTAAAGGTCCAAATATGTACCATTTTTAAAAGGTACCAATAGCCAGTGATGCGGGTTTATTTCTGAGAGTGTATATAATTTGACAGATCTCTATTATTATTTTTATTATTTTGTGTAAATGCGATAATATAATTTTTACTGATATTTTTAAACTCAGCAACATCAAATGAGTACAAAATGTTTTGGTTTTTTTTTAATACATTTATTTTCTATATTTATCTACTAATTGTTTTAGATTTTGACTCCAAGACTTTCAGTAGCGCTCTGGCTTTATTGCAGTATTAAATTTGATTATATAAAAAAATTTGGTTAATTGCTAGTAACAAATAAAATCTGTGCAACCCAACCCAGCAGTGTAAAAGGGAGGATCTCTCATTAACATTCCCTACAAAACCGCATATCAGCGATAAAGATGCTCATTTAAAAGATCTCTTATATTATACTCCTCCTAACACACACACACACAAGCTTTTTCCCCGCCGAGTCTGACAGCAGGCTTTTAAATTCACATTTGGTGTCTAGGAAGCCCCCGTGCCAGATGATTCAGCATGTGTTTCCAGGTGTCTCGCTTGTTCCAGATCTGTCTCTCTTGTAGATCTGCATGCAGTCACTCAGACGCTGCTATTCTGCATAATACAAGATTAATACAGCTATTACTGTGTTCAGGAAGTAAAAAAAAAACATATTTTTAGATTGCTTACACACCATAATTTATAGCTTTTGGTGAGTCAATATTAGCTTTAAAGGCGCAAGGTTGTAGATTTTTCTGTAATGTTTCACGGTGCCCATCCAGAGAGGATGTTCAGCACAGACGTCCTCTATAACTCTTCCAACTCCAAAAGCAGCGGATGTATCTCTCTTTTTTTAGGCCAGTAAAAGCAGCCACCGAAGGTCCTCTGTGGGCTGGGGGTGGCAATAAACAGTGAGGGTTCAACATATTTCTCCTCACGTCTCCTCCATGATGCACACACACACTGAAACACAGAACTGACACCATCTCTCTCTCTCTTCAACATCTCTCTCTCTCTCTCTCACACACACACATCCCTGGAAAAAGGGCCTAGAAAGCCGGGCTGTGGCTCAGGGCCAGGGAGTGATGGAGAGTTAGGGTTATTTTTATTTTTTTAATGTGCTGGGGCTCCTCCAACACTCAGTTTGTTTAACGCGGCTGGCCTGTATTTTATTTTTATGTGCTAGATCAGGCAGTATCAGGTAGGACTTAGTACTGATGGATTCGGCTGATAACGTTCTCTGAACTCTTCCCTCTCTGCTAATGGTGTCCTCTGAATTCCTCTCCTTCAATTCAGCAGCCTGCAACTACTGAAGTGTTAAAGGACTAGATGTTTATATTACAGCCTAGATATTGCATAGATACGAAGCTGTAAAAATGGAAAAAAGTCCTGGTGATGATATTTGTGCTGTAAAAGCAGCTCTGTGATTTTAGGTTTGGTCTTAAGATTGTGGTTGTTTATGATAAAAGAAGAGATAAATGTATATTCCATCTGTCTTTCAATCAATCTATCTCTCATCCATCATCATGCATCCATTCACTTTCCTATACTGTGTATGCATGTCTCTCCAGCCATCAATCCATCAACCTAACTTTCTATTCACACATCCATCCATCCACCCATCTATTACAGTAATTCCTCTACCCATCTAACCATTCATATATCTTTCCATGCATCCATCCATCCATCTGTTTTTTCACGCATCCATCCATCCATCCATGTATCATATATCTCTCAATACTTCCATCCATTAATCCCTCTTTCCATTAATCATGCATTCATTCATTCATCCATCCATCCATCCACCCATGCATCCGTTATTTTCTCCATCCATTCATATATCACCATATATTTCCATCCATCTATGCATTCATATATTCATATATTTTCTCAATATGAATATACCCTTAGATGCTGGAAGGGCGTTAAGGAAATTTGAAAGTTTCAATCTCTCCATCCATCTATTCATATACCTTTCCATCCATCAGTCCATCCACTTTAATTCATTTATCTGGCCATCCATTCATCTCTCTGGCCATCAGTTCATCCCTCTATATTTCTGTCCACCCATCCATCTATTTGATTCATCCATCCAATTAATTTCTTTGCACCACTCTGTCTGTCCACCCATCGGTGCACGTCTTTTACATCCATTTATCTGTATCTGTATCCATCCATTGTTATATCCCTCCATCCATTTGCGTATCTCTGCATCCATTTCTCTATCCATCCATCCATCCCTAACCATCTGTCCTTTATATGAGACTTAGCGATGCTGTATTAGTATATCAATTATATTCTTCACACAGACTTGCTCTGAAGTTTATATGAACATAAAACATTGCAATATTTTGAAATATACATTTTTTTCAATCCATTCATCCATCTGTCATCACAGTATTTTGTCCAAACTTTGCTTCACATTTCTCCTCCTTTGTGTTTCCAAGAAGCTTATCTCTCTTCCAGAGTGGTCACGGTTGAGGCAACCATCAAAAATTTTAAGCGCTGAAAGTAGCCTGACCTCAGATCTGCATTCGTTTAACATTCCTCCCTCATTTTGCCATCATTTACGTCCTGCTGTCGTCATACAGTAGGAATGGCTGTGATAAGTCACGTTTAGGACCCGCCAACCCGGTCATTCCTGGCGTTCTGTGTGGTGTTCCCCTCTCCGGTGGCTTAACCGGCACAGTGCATCCCGTCACGAGCTACCATAAATCTCCCCACCCCCTCGGCTATTCATTATCTTTCCACTGGCGTACACACCCTAGAAACAGAACCGATAGAGAACAGAGGAGGATTCGTATATATAGGCCTGCTCGAGGACTCCTGAGAAGAAAGCAAGAGGTTTAAAGGAATGCAGAGTGCAGAGAGAGGAAATTGAGTGTTGAGGGGTGGTGATGAGTTGTGTTGATTGATGGGCCGCTTCCCCTCTCTCCGATTGACTTTGTCGTGGGAGGAGGTGATTGGCCACTTGACCTCTTTGTGATCAATATGAACTCTTTCCTATCTCTCTCTCAGAACAAATGTGTGGGGGCCCATTGTGTCCCTGTGCTACTGATAAGAGGCTTTGTCTTCTTTTAGTACAGGAACAAAAGCTCTGCCTTGCTGTCTACATAGGAGGCCGCCTACTAAGGTAGCATCTTAACTCGAATTAAAGTGGCGTATTTGGTGCACTCTACATAGTCAGCAGATACATGTGCCGCACAAATAAAGCTTTGTAGGAGATTTAATGCAGCCATTGATTCCAGTCACCTTTTCTAGGTCATGGCTTAAAGTGCATATTGCAGGTTAGAGACTCAATGTATAGAAAAATAATGTAGGAACTAGATTTTCTATAAAATATGCTTTAAAGTACGCTATTAAGGCTTCTGGAACCATTTTTGTGAGAAAATTTTACTTCCGCATCTGAAAATCGCCAAAA
>JAUCMS010000079.1:3223960-3238436 GCA_032357445.1 Enteromius radiatus
TCGTGTAAAACACTTTCAAATCCTGCATTAACGGTTCATATGGCATTTTCATACAAGGATATATATTTATTTGGAAAACATTTTTAACCTGCAATATGCACTTTAAGGAATACGTTTTTGAGTCCAATTGTCTACTCTGAGTTTTAGAGAGGGAGGAAGTGGGTCATGATTATTCTCATCACTTTCCTGTGACCCAGGCCTCTTCTCTCCCAGTGACCATCTGTGATATCAGCATATCCAGTATATGGGAAAGATTAGATCAGCGAGGAAAATCCCATCCTTGTTAAATGATTAATCTGAGCAGACACATGCAACGGGAAAATTTGAGACACAGAGCAATTTTGATTCGGCCTTCTCTTCTACTTAAGACCAGCACCCATCTCTCCCTTATTTCCTGTGGTTGAGAAACGTGGGAGAAGGTGGCATGTTATTATGACCTGAATATCACGTGCATGAGTGTGTGTTTACATGGACGTGTGAGCATTTTCACTTCATAATTTTAGATTCCTTATCCTCCATATCCCAGCGCACATCCCTCCACTTCCTGTTATTTGCTTCTCCTAATGCAGCCCTCCCTGGACTTCTGTTTTCACCTCATCTTTCGCTTTGATTTTTATTTTTAGCCATTGCCGTCCTCATGAATTTTGGCAGGGCAGATACACTAGGGCTCATCGGGACCAGGCAGGGAGGTTATGGAGCTGAAGGGGAAGTTCCTTTTTGCCCAAAGTAAACTGACTCACCTCAGGGGCAGCTGCTGCCTGTGGTATGAACCCGACCATAATGAGCACGGCTAGTCAGGAGGTCAGTGTATTAAAAGGCCTCTCTGACAGGACATGTTAGTGCTCAGAAGCTTCCTGGAACATCACCAGTTTTCATTTTATTAGTTTGCGCCAGGACACGGTGGTTTTTACAGACCTGGGTGGCCCGTGCGTTTGTGGGATACATCACATCTCCGTTGCTTTTGATGGTCAAAATAACAGAATTAAGAGTTGTTTGGCAGCCCACGGGCATCGCACTGTGTGTGTGTGTGTGTGTGTGTACTTCTGTGTCAGGTACACAGGCTTCTTTCTACAGCTGTGATGTCACTCTGGATAGAATCAGGTCAGCAAGTTCCTCAGAGGAACCGACTAGAACACAACGAAACAGACAGAAAGAAAAAGAGAGGCTTTGTCAGCGATTGAGAATTTGATAAGAGAAAAAGCACATTCGCAGTAAGCCCAAGATGAAAATAGAAAGTTGCACCCTTTCAGTTAGAAGAACAGATGTGTGACTTTATAAACAAGTGTGCTGCATTTTAAGACTTCTGATGCAATTATACTAGCCAAATCCATGTCATATGCATCTTTTACATAGAGAACAAACCCAGAATGCATTGTGTGCTCAGTGGGAAATGCAACATGGCAGAAAAAAATGAGAATGGACTCGCTTTAGCCACAGTGGTCACTGCAACTTATTATTATAATGCTGTGTTTTAATATAACATGCTAAAATATTAACAGTTAATATTATGTACAATATATTTTATTATAATAAGTTGTAATTGACAGTAATTGTGCTACTTGGGCAGTTTGCTTGCATAGGGCACATTTTAGCAAAAATATGTGGGCAGATTGCATGCCTATTATCAATTTTAAATATACTTAATCCATTAATTAATGACAATGATCAGGAAAGAAGTTAAATATTATTATTTGTGTGAGCTAGGTATATTTATTCTTATG
The DNA here is from genome assembly GCA_032357445.1 of Enteromius radiatus. Taxonomy (NCBI): domain Eukaryota; kingdom Metazoa; phylum Chordata; class Actinopteri; order Cypriniformes; family Cyprinidae; genus Enteromius; species Enteromius radiatus. Next base: position 3,225,682 of record JAUCMS010000079.1, read on the forward strand.
CTATCACATCATTAGATTCGCAGCAATGTTAATGCCAAACTCCACGCTTTTATTTTGACACCTATAGAGAGTTCGAGATCAATCCCTGCTTCAGTTAGCATACTATTTTGGAAGACAGTAGGCAGCGAGGCAGCTCACTGGGTTTTGGAACGGATCCAGTTTCTGTATATTAGAGGTCACAGAGAAAATGAGAGGGAGGAAAAGAGAGGCACAGGGAGGATGTGTTTGACACACACTTCACCACTGACACTCTAGCACACGTGGCTGATGCTAACCCTAAGACATTCTCCAGTCCGCTGCTTCTATTTGTCAATACATGGGAGGCTTTGACGGCCTCAGCTGCTGTTAGAGGAGATATTCATCCTCCCTTTCACTCTGTTACTGCAGATTTGACCTAAGAGGGCTCACTTCCTGAACCAGCTGCACTTGATTGTTGGCCAGAATTAATTATTTGTGGTGCTTGCTATCACTGTCACATCATTTATATACTACAATTCAAAAGTTAAGGGTCAGTGGGGGTAAGAAGTTAAGGTGCCCCTTATATGGATTTCTGAAGATGACCTTTCATGCAGATAAGCGTATTAGAATAACTTCTGAAGAATCTTGTGAAGCTGAAAACTGGAGTAATAATGCTGAAAATTCAGCTTTTTTCTGCATCAGAAGAATAAATTACATTTTACTAAATCTGTAAATTTCCCACACCTGGTAAAAACCCAAGCATTGTGATGTCAAGTTAGTTTGTGCACCACAGATCTATGGATTGTTGAAGAATGAAAGGTGTATTTGTGAATATGATGTATATGTAGAAAGCATTGTCCAAAGCTGTCTAAATATTAACCATGTCTGTTCTCTCCTCCAAACAGGCAGGAGGCGCTGTTGGCAGCCATCAGCGAGAAAGATGCCAACATCGCTCTTCTAGAGCTGTCGTCCTCGAAAAAGAAGAAGACTCAAGATGAGGTGGCTCTGCTGAAAAGAGAGAAAGACAGACTGGTACATCAGCTCAAACAGCAGGTGAGAACAACCAACAGGCTGGACATCGACATCCCAGACCAAGGCACGAGGCAAAACCATAGCCTAAAATGAACACAGACCTCAGTCTTGTAGTTGCCTAGTGGAGCTCTGCAGCCTCACCCACAGGAATTACATTGGTGAAGCTTAACCAGACATTCGTCAGCCTAAAAAAAAAATAGTCCCACCTCAAAGGGACAATTTTGAGTTTATAGCTCAAGTAACAAACATTTTTGTTTCACTGACGAATTGTTTTTTAGCCTCGCTTTTCTGCTTTTGAACTCCCTTACTCTCTTTGCCTCCAGGCTCTCATTGTGTTTTACTGTAAAAACACTTTGCGTTTGTTTTTACAGACTTAAGAGACGAGTCAAAATTATCGTGTGTCATAATTGAAAGCATGCCACAGATGCTGTCCATAGACGTTAAAGTTGACGATAACCCGCAATATTCTCTTAAGAGGGGCATGATTGCGCAGAAATATAAGATCACGCAGGATATCCTGATGGTGTGTTCATAGTATCGTTAACTAGCTGACCTTGCTGTCGTAGTTCTGTTCAGCAGTTCAGGGAGAGGCTAAAGAACAAGTTCTGGAGGAGACATGTTGGGAACGAGATCCCAGAGTTTGGAGATGCAAACAGGCTACAGATGTGTGGCCGCAGACCCGTCAAGAAGGGCAATTTTAGGATTATTTGACTCCTCCTCCAGGTTCCCACAAACCACCTGCGAATACATGCAGACTGGTTTAAACACACACAGATTACACTGCTGTAGACAGTTTTCACTCAGAAATAGTTAACAAATTTCACTGTAGCGTAAAGTAAATGGAACTGATTATTGGAGCACATTTTGCAAGAAAATATTATTCGTGACCCTGGGCCACAAAACTAGTCATAAGGGTCAGTGTTTTTAAAATTGAGATTTATATGTGACCTTAACTATGAAAACCCAGCTAAAGGCATTTTTTTTGCGTGTGATTAAGTGTTTTCTATATAAAATCATCCTTCATAAGGTAAAGAACATTCTTTGAAGATGTAACCTTGGTATCTTTAATACTGACTGAGTAAGGCCATGTCAAAGATTGAAATCATGGTGAAATTAATGGACAAAATCAACCTTTGCTCTCATAATTAGATTTTGAGACTTTAGGCTGGATTTCACAGAGCGGGTCACAAATATCAATGAATAAATAAGCTTTCCATTAATGTGTGGGACAACAACTATTTGAATATCTGGAATCTAAATATTGAGAAAATTGCCTTACAATTTGTCCAAATAAAGTTAATTGCACTGCATATTACTAATCGAAAATGTACATTTTGATATATTTACAGGAGGAAATGTACAAAATATCTTTGTGGAACATTATCTTTATTTATTATCCTAATGATTTTTTGCATGAAAGAAAAATTGATTATTTTGACCCATGTAATGTATTGTTAGCTAATACTACAAATATACCCTAGTGATTTAAGAATGGTTACATAGAAGTTGTTCTACTCAACTTGGTTTGTAACTTGTCGTTTCTTATTTATTTGTACGCAACTAAGGAATTTATGATTTTTTTTTTTTATGTGCAAAGTGGCGGCATTGAATTAAACTTAAATTTACGTTTAAACCTGAAATAGTACTTTTGAATCTTAGTCTAATGCAGTGTATCTGCCATTCGTCCAGATAAGTTTAATACACCAATTAAAATGCGCATGTATTTCACATTTTCGTTTCCAATACAAACCCGGCCACATACACGTGTACCAGACCCAGCGGCCACAGAAAAACAAACAGAGCAGGAGGACCGAGATGCACATCCTCACTTTAGCTCCATTCATGCACCCCTCCCTGGCTGTTTCTCTGAATGACAGGCTATCAGTGCGTCGCATAGCTGCAGCATTCCACAGGAAATGGGTGTCAGTAGTGCAGATAGCTGTGGGGCTCGGCTCTCACCCGCAGCCCTGAGATCAGCCCCCTCCTGTTCACTGTCAATCACAGCAGGGGGGGATTTTGGTTAAGAGCCGGTCAGAGGCTGGTTGCTCTCCTGACATACTAATGGTTGAGGTCAGCGATAAAGGTTGTACGCGGTGGTCCTAAATCAGGTCTTTTCGGGCAGCTTTACTTCAGGGTCAAAGTTAGGAGCCAACATTGGAGAGGTTAAGGACCCTCAGTTCGCCTGTCCCTCGTGGACACGTTTTTCCGCTCTTAATTCATAGCATTACAAGCAGTCGTTAGGCATTATTTGTCATTTATAATCATTAAGATTGCAATTTCTGTTCTGTGGGAAATGGATGGCTGTAATGAGCCCGAAGGTGTTTGACGTGGCCCAGGGGAAGGGCGAGGGCCTCTGGATTAGGGTTGAGGATCGGGGTCGTAGGGTTTGACTGACAGGGGATGAGTGTGACATAGTGGTACATAAATGGAGTATTTTTCTTTCGGTTTTTTTTTTTGAAGAGACAGATGTGCGCAAAGATGCAGGACTGATAATGGCTTGAAAATTCCAGGTCATACTTGTCAAGTCTTGTTAAAAAAAAGAATGGCGTCAAAAGTGTGGCCTTACACCATGTCATAACCAACTGTGGTGTGATAGTGTCAAGTGCTGTAGCAAACAAAAATATATCTCTTCCATTATGCATTTTGTCCTAACCATCGTTGATTAGAGGTTTGAACAAATCCTTAAAATAACCTACCTGGAAATCTAGCTGAATATGGGCAAGTGTGCCTCGTTTTTCCAAAAGCTGTAATACTAAATATTCATTTGATTTAGTTAATAGAAGTTAATTGATCAGTTAAATGTATATATGGCATTAGCCATATATAGCATCCTCATTTTACATCATTTGTACACGAGTGTTTAAAACTTTGAACAGTACTGTAGCTTTCCAGGTAGGTTATTTTAAGGATCTTGGAGATGTTGCCACAGTTCTTCTGGATTGAGTCTGTCTCAGTTTGTTCTGTTTCTTCATGTGATTCCAGACAGACTGGATGATGATCAGATCAGATCTCTGTGTGGAGCACTGGCTGTTGTCAGACAATAATCTCACTGCATTATTACAATTAATGACAAAAATAATGTTTGCAAATGTAAACTTACTTAAAACCATTTGTTGTGCTTTTGCACAGTACTGTATATACCAATAATAACATTTTCTACTTTAATATAGGGTTCCACAAAAAGGCATTTTTGTGAATGCCTTTTCTGCATCATATATACTGTATATGTTTACTTAAAATTACTTCAAATATTATTTCATGTATTATTATTTTTTTCATGATTGCTTGTATTTCATGATGAGAAGTTACAGAAATGGACTTCTTCTTCTTTCTTCTTCTTCGTATTATTATTATTATATGAAAGATGCAGTATATACATTTATTATTAATTCTACAGGAATATGTTTATAACATACATACAGTATATGCATATATATTTATATATACATATATATTTAATAACATTTTTAATGTAGAGTTTCCAAAACTAAAAAGGTGATCTCTAAAGCATAGTTAATAGTTAATTTATCTGTTAAAAAGAAAAAATATATTTTACTGATATTACTTCATAAAAACTTATTTTTTATGATATTACAGAAATGCTCTACACTCTAGTATAACAAGGTAAATTATTATTTTTATGAAAATAATTGATTGTTATGAAACATTAATTTATTATACACACACACACACACACACACATACATACATGTAGTACATACATAATTATGGTATAGTGAAAAACTAAAATAATAAAATACAATAAGTTCAACGTAATTCAAATAAAGTTCAGAATAAAAATAGTTGGTAGCTGTCACATGTATTAAATATCAAATATATTTCAGAATCTTTATAAAATTTAGTTTGGACCGTCAGTTTGTCTAGCATTTCACAGTAGGACAGACGGACTTTGAAAAAGACCTTTGAAACTCGTTGTTGATTATGATATAGATACTATAGTAATAAAAATGAACATTTGTGCACATTTTATCCTTATAAGAAACTTTAGCCGTGGCTTCTCTCTTGTGTTATTCCACTGAAGCAGGTTTGGATGTACTCGGTGTGTGATAAATGGAGCCCGTCATCATGTTTAAATTATATTTTCTAGACGACGAGCAGATGGGACTATTTGATGTCTAACAAAATGCTGCATAATCAACAACCGTTACTGTGATCTAGAGATTTGAAACGAAGGAAATGAAACCACAGAAAAGGAAAGATGAGAGAAAATGAGCAGGGAAGTTTTTAATAACAAAGAGAGAGGCGAGAGGAGACATCCCGTATCTGTTTTTGTTTTGGGATGCATCACTCTTCAAGATATTTCTGATGTATTTTAGGGAGAAAATGAGCTCTCTTTGTTCTTTTTCCTCTCTGGTCTCCGTCTGTGTGTCTGTCAGCCACCGTGATGATGGCAGTGTAAAAATAGGTCCGACGCCTGGTGAGCGTCTTTTGAAGCGGCGGTGTAGTGAAATGTTCTCTCCATCACATCTCTTCCCCTTCCATAAATCTCCGCTTCGCGCCGTGACATCTCACCCAGCTCTGATGTGCTGTCCAAGTTTTATTAGCAGACTTGAGAGAGTGGAACGGCGTGTCGCTGTGGAGCACAGGAGTGGCTTTTTAAAAGTTGTCCTGTGCAAATTTGCAGCCCGCAGATTAAACGGCAGAGTGAGAACTGCTCCCCGCTGCCATCACATGGTTCACTGATGTCACAATTAGCTGTGGAGGAGGGGAGCTGAATAAGGAGACATCACAGCTTATACACTGCAGTCAAAAGGTCAGACATGTGTACTCGTTCTTGACTTTATGCACAAACTCATTCCTCTGGAAAGACAGACTAGATTTTTGGTTTTTAATAATCATGAAAGTTTATTTAGCCAGAACTTTAGGCTGGTATTGTATGTTCAGGGTTAGGGATGAGGGAAATTGTTCCATTTGACATTTATTTTAATCATTTTGAACATTTAAACATTTTTTTGTGGAAATGTAGCAGTTTAACAAAATCTGTAAATCAGGGCTATCTGTATGATTCGTTTCTTGCTTTGATTTGATCTGTAGAATTATTTATTCAACAAGGACCTAACAATTTATTTTGTTTTATTATTTTTGTTTTATTTTTTATATTTTGCATTTTATATATATATATATATATATTTTTTTTTTTTTTTAATAAAATGTTAATAATTTGTAAGTATTTAATAATAAATACTATAACAAGTATTTTTTTAATCAAAGTTTTATATAGAAAAAGAAAAGTGGTGTGTATGTATATATTATATTTTTTTGCATTTTATATATATGTATATATATATATATATGTGTGTGTGTGTGTGTGTGTGTGTGTGTGTGTGTGTGAAATGTGAAATATAATATGTGGGTAGATAGATAATAATAGATAGATATGTGTATGATATATGTACATTCACAGACATATACATATAATGTACATTTATATAGATAAAACATTATCACATGACCTCATAACATTTAGGGGTGGTTTCCTGGATAAGAAGCAGTTTAAGCCAGGACTAGGTTTGTTCATTTAGGACACTTAAGTGTTTTTTTAGAAACATGTTTTACCAAAAAAAAGCATTTTAAGACCAAACAATGGCACTGTATTTTAAGAAACTTTATCCAGTGTAGATATGTATTTTAATCTAGGACTAGTCTTAAACCTTGTTTGGGAAACTGCCCCATAGAGTTAAATATTGAGCTTAAATATAGGCTAGTGTTAGTTATCATATTGCACAAGTAATTTTTCATGCATAATTACATTTTGTGTTGACATTTCACAGTCCAATCAAATAACGAGTGAAAAACAAGATGTTGAAAGTAACGGCTAATATTACTTCTGATTCATTCGTCTAATTAAGAATATCATACGTGTTGTATAAATTTTGTAGTAGACCAGGATATTTGCATACTGTGCACACTATACACAGTGCAGAAATATTGTGTGTTATTAGCACAAGAACAGCAGCCGGCGTGGGAGGAAGAGCAAAACCTCCACCGCAGACCATCTGAGCTCCCCACACCCAACCTCGCCTTTCTAAAAGCAGTCCTGGCTCCGACCCTGCAGAAAACACTCCCACCTGCGCGAGGCGTCCAGAAAATATTTGATAAGTCATAAAATTTATCATCCTTGCCCCTGCACGGTCTGAAGAGGCTGCATTAATCCACGCCATTATCGTGGAGCATGATTCGGACCATTAATCATCTCGCTGCTCAAATGTGAAATCTTTACGACACCTCAGCGGCTGCGAGAGTCTCTCCTCATGCACAGTGAGCTCTCTGTGTGCTGTAGAAAGGTGTAGAATGGTTCGTGTGGTCACCGCCTCCGAATCCAACCCCTCCTCCATCATAATTCTCAGCCTCCTGATGGATCTCAGCAGAGACTTCCTGCCTTTTCCCCTGTTAACTGTATGTCAGCGGACATGCATGCATGTGAGCGTGTATTTGAGGTTTCTGATGTCAGCGCGAGTGTTATGGTGGGACTGGACTATGTTAGGTAGTCAGTAGTCATTAGTAATACTAGTGAAACTGCATGATTCTCTGTACCAATTTTGATGAACGCACTCCTGTATTTTAACCCTGTATGGTGCGGTGTAGCCATATGGCGACATTTTTTTTCTTCCATTTCTTACCTTTCAGAAAAAAAAACAAAAAAATGCACTATTGGAAATAGAAGGATGGTCTTTAAATTAACCAATGATACGCTGATTTCAAGCTGCATGACTTTTAATGGGATCACCCTTAAATATCTTCTATATTGTGATTTATTAGCAAAGATCATATTCACAGATCCGATTTATCTAACATACTGTAGTTGTACAGAAATTGCTGTACAATAGAACTGCACTATTTTATTTTTTTATTTTAGCATGATATATTATGCATGAATAGCACAAATTATGATTTGACTTGTATTTTAGGCAAAATTAATATTTTTTTAATAGGTCCGCGCACAGTTAGCTGTGAGAAGAATTGAATTACTGAATTATTATTAAAACTTGATCCCATGACAGTGGTTTGGTCAATTTTAGGTTATTATTTAAAATGTTTATTTAATTAATAAAAAAAAAATATATATATATTCTGGATGTAATTGGTCAAAAACCAAAACTGAGAATGCTTTGTAATTATTATTTATTATTTTATTAAATAGTATAAAGCAATTTTGTAAGACTTTTTAATTTAACACATTTTTAATGTTACCGAATAAAAAAAAAATCACAAGCCTGTAAAATAACCATACATTTACTGAAAGTAACAAAACTGGCCAGAATTTATATTGATAATGGTAACACTTTACACTTTACAATAGGGTTCATTAGTTAACTGCTATAGTTTATTCATTTATTTATTGATCTTGGTTTATTGTTAATTGCAACATTTACTAATGCATTATTAAAATCAACAGTTGTGCTTGTTAGCAGTTAATAAACATGAACAAACAGTGAACAACTGTGTTGTCATTAACTATTAAAACAGATTCGTAAATGCTGTAATAAATGTATTGTTCATTGTTCGTTCATGTTAGTTAACACATTAACTAATGGAACCTTATTTTAAAGTTTTACCTTAATATTTCAATGTATTTCATAGATAGAAAATACTGCATACTGTACAGGGTTGCTGTTGACTCGGTTTACATGAACAGCTCACCAAGATTGGCATTTTGACTGACAAGCTGAGAAGTGCATTTAACCATTCACGTGGATACACATGTGAGCATTTAATTAGGCAATACATTTTTTATTTTAGGATTGATTTAGTACTGCACTTTTAATGCTTTTGACATCCATGCTTGTAGACACAGGTTAGATCTTTGAGTCATCAGTGTACGTTCATTGTAAGTCACCCGTGTGTGTGAGAGAGTGAGTTTGTGGCGACCCAGCGCTCCTCCTCTTTGCAGATGAGGATATCGAGTGTGTGTGTGTGTAATGAAGTGTGGCTGAACTGACATGGTACGAGAGAGAGAGAGAGAGAGAGAGACATTGATCAAGAAGAGAATGTGTATTTTAGTCCCTATTCAGAGATTGAAGACATGCCAAAGTGTCCGACTCACCCGTTCCCTCCTTAGACCTCCAGAGTCCAATCTATCCGGGCGTCTGAGCGTGTCTATGTTAGGAAATCAAGACGTACAGAGGGAAACGATATTTATCCTGACAATTTCGGTAAGCTTCATTACTCTTTTGTGCTTTCCAAGGACTAGAGTTGCAGTTTTGGTCTCTCGTTCGTTTGTAACCGATGTATCTCATGACTAACCCCATCCGCTTCTTAAGGAGATGACCCGGAGTGATTCAGACCAATTACAGTTTGCTGGTCCTCTGGGACGGTGTTAAAAAGTCTGGTTGCAGTTCTGTAACCGCAGATTGAGTGTTAGTGTTAGTTCCCACAAGTCCTGGAATGGCATTGGTAATTCAATCCCCTCGCAAACTGCAGATTTGGGTCGATACGTCTTTCTCTCGTTACCTGCTGCAGTGCCTCCGCGAGGCCCAGCCAGAGTCGCTGTCCTCGCATGGCTCTCGGGCGACGGCAGGCATCGGGATGGGCAGAGATGCCAGTTTATTAAAGGGCTCCAGGCCTGCTTTTCTCAGCAGAGCCGTGGTTTTGGGCACCCCTCGGAGGAATAAAATGCTTTTGTCTCGAATAAACTTGAAATGCGAAAGCGGGCGAGTGCTTGCCGAGGCCACTGTTTGAAAGCATACCTTTATTGGGTTCAAAACACTGATGTTTTGTTGCAAGGGCTGAGCTCTAGGCACCTAACATCCCCTCTGCGGCCAAAACGATCACAGAGCTTAAATTAGAGCATCCTGCAGCCAATGATACGGAGGGAAAGAAATCCAGAGGAAAAAAGCTCACAAACAACAACATCAACAGTCCTTCGATTCATCGCAGGATCCCGTTTGGCGGAAGGGCTTGGAGAGCTCGAACCGAAGGGGCCGTTCGAATGGAGGTCGTGGCTCATCCGTGCTGGATTTGTTTTGGATCTAATGCAACTCTCGCTGCTCGTTTAGGAAAAAAGAGTCGCTGTGTTTTCGGAACAGGAGACCTCAAAACACAAGCCGCTAAATGACTGTTTGAATAAGGCCTGTGGGTGTCCAGCTCGTCCAACGTGTGACGTTGTGGAGAGGAAATGGAGATTTTCCACTGCATCTCCGATTGTGGAGAACGTTTTACGATGTTGTTATTATTTGGTCAGACAAATGAATTTTTTTAGGGCGTTCCGTGCCCCTTTGGCAAGACTCTTGGCAGCGTTGTTATTACAGGGTTTTGCCTTAACATCGCTAATTGTAGTTGGTAAAGCTTTGCTGTTTAGGTAGTGACTCCTAATGAGGGAGGGAGGCTGTCCTCTCTTGCCTTTATTCCCTTTTCTAGCTTTCCTGACGACATGGGATTCTTCGCCTCTTACCTCAGTTCCTAGTCTGTTGCACATAATAGTTTTGTTAAAATCAAGGTCATTTCTAAAGCTTTACTCATTGTTTTTCTGGTGTGATTAGTGGTATTTGCTAAGCCAAGCATCACTATTACTATTGCTCGCAGTTAGTGATTTAAACAAACCTCTAACCCTAAGTATCAAGCTTTGGTGCGTTGGTCGTTCTGCGTGTTTGTTTTACAGGCACAAATGATACCTCAAGTTATGCTGCTTTTTTACCTGTCAGATTTTAAAAAATATATATAGCAGATTCGACAAAAACCACAAAGACTGCACTGCAGCATGCTTAAAACCACTTTAGCAATTTTATAGCAACGGCAAGGTTCTTTTATTTATGCAAGTCAGTTCAGTTTTCATCTAAAAATAAAGCAACAAACAGAATACAAAGATTATTTTGAGTACTTTTACAAAATACAAAAAAAAATACAAAATACAATGTGTTTGTTTACTTCAAAAATGTATTCAAGGTGTTTATTTGTAATTATCTGTGAATTTGTTGAATGGAAATGATTTCTACAACATTTGTGTGTGTGTGCACATAAATCTCCAAAACTAAGATTTCATCCACAGTATATAATATTTCAAATAATTAATATAATATAATATAATCAAAACATTAAATTAGCCTTTTTAGCTCAAACCACCCAAACTAAAACAATAGCAAAAATGTAGAAAAAATATTTTGTCACACTGTTCCTGTTAAATCGCAGCATTTTCAGGGAACAGTGTTTTACAGAAAGTCATCAAGGCAATTGGCTTTTTTATTGCCACCATATTAAGTGTTATGATTTCTCCTGCTCATATTTTTACAAGTAGCTTGCGTCCTCCACAACTAATGTTTTCATCAAATAACAGAAATCTAAAAACATTAAATGTGATAGTTTTTTATTATTATTATTATTATTATTATTTGAAGGAAATATGAACCAATTTGTACATTTTCCATACTACCACGCTTCTTACTTGGTGTACTGTATATATGGCACGAGAGAAAGAGAAAGTGCTGCTCTTGCCGTGGCAAACACCAACCTACTAATTCTAACTGAGCAAAGTCTATTTACTTCCCTCTGGGCTCCCAGAACAGAGAGACCATTCTGTTTCCACCCATTTCCCAGTTATCTGCTCTGTTCAATTTTAATCCCAGGCCTCTAAAACTGGAAGCACTACAGCTCACAATCATGGGAGCTCTGTAGAATCCTTTCTGTCATGCTTGTCCAAGGAGCTTATCTCAGCGACTGTTATTCATGCAGGGATCTGGGACTGTATTTTTGTGTTATCTTTGCTTTTGATGTCTTGGCCTCTTTAGCGACTTCTGAGACTTAGTAATTACTTTTAATGGTTTGAAAAAAGACCACGACAGAGCACTAACCTCTTTCTTCTTGACTATTTGTGACTTTCTTTTCGTCCTCAATCACATTATTCTAATGTTCATTGCTCAGAGTGCTAAAGGGGAACAACATCAGACATCAAAGTGCACAAAACCAAACAGTGGAGACCTTGTATTAGTGCATTATCTTGTAAATATCCATTTAAAACTTGTGCATGGAAATAGGGAGACAGTTTGGACAGGAAACACAAGTATTGGCATTCAAATGATTGGGTTGAAGAACAATGGCCAAGTGGTTATTGCAAGGGCTCAGATTCATTGTGTGGGAAATGTGAGTTTGAGACTTCGGTTGTCATAAAAGTCCTTACTGTGCACTTTAACTATCCAAACACTGGGATGGGAAGAGGTTTGGTGTACCTCTGGCAAACATGCTTTACATTAACAGGAATTGTTACAACAGGAGGGGAGTGTGGGGGTTTTGTTTGTGCGTACTCTCTTATACACCTGAGTTAAAACCCATTTTGAAGTAACCTGGAGAACAACAGGGAGCCAAAACTCCTCCAGTTAACAGAGAGGCTTTAATAAAACATGACTTTTCCAGAGCTCATGTTGAAGCTTAACACTCACACGCACATGTACAGAAACGTAGGTTTACTTGTCTGACACTTGAATGCATATTTTACTTCCCTTTACTCTTTATTTCATTTATCTGTTTATCTTTGTTTATTAGACATGCTTCATGTTGTTCCCTTCACAGTTTGCCTGTGCTTCATTTTTGCACAGCAAGAAGGCATTAAAAATGTAATCAAAAATAAAAATGAGCTTTAAATATATTCACCTTCAAGCCATCTAAAATGTTAATAAATTGTTTGGGGGTTTTTTTCAGTTGAACAGTAAAGATGTTTAACTTAAACCTTGGTCTTTGGTAGGGATGCACCGATCCGACTTTTTCAGTCCCGATACCGATATCGATACCTGGCCTTTGTATATCTGTCGATACCC